>CABFOQ010049995.1:0-37660 GCA_900660455.1 Gephyroberyx darwinii | reverse complement strand
TTCACTGAGGACAGGTAAGTCGCTGTGACTATACTCCATCATGGTTTTAATAACAAGACAGAGACAAGCTGTTATTTTGGAGATGATACTACTAGCTTTCCCTTGTGCTGTTCTTGTGGAGTGTGACGACACACATCTGTTTTCCAGGTGTGACTGGAGGCATGTTTTACCTGAGGCTGTTAGATCAATCGGTCAATCTCTCTCTCTCTCTCTCTCTCTCTCTCTCTCTCTCTCTCTCTGTTTCTCTGTATCTCTCCCTCTCAATTCAGTGAGCTTTATTTATCTGTGAGAGCTTTTCACTGTGAACTCTCTCTCTCGCTCTCTCTTTCTTTAAATTTACTGTTGCTCCACACCCAATGACCACCCTAGAATTTACAGCCATACGCCTGCTCACAGCTGATGATTAACTGTCAGCATCCCAGTCCGGTTATTTACAGGGGTATTCACTTCAGGACACTTTCCCCTCGTTCCACAAAATGAGTGCTTCTACTCGTATAGCTGACAGGCTGTTAGAGAGTCTATATGTCTTAGAAAGTAGACAGAATGAAAGTGGAAAAACAAAATCTGTCTCATGCCTCTTGAAATAATTTGACATGGTACCCTAGTATCCCAGATGTTACAGCTTCTTTGCTTTTATACTGTTATGCTTTTTAAACCATAAATAAAGAGAAAAAGAATGAAGTGAGTCTCCAACATGAATCCTTAGAAAACAAATGCCCTCATATTTGTTGGTGATAGAAAGGAGAATACGGTATAACACTGAGAAACAAAAGTGAACATTTTAGCAAAGGAAAGTTCAAGGATAAATTGAAAAAAGTTTTGATCCAATATTGGAATGAAGGAGAAGAAGGAGGCAGGAGACAGCGAGAAGGAGGGGGTGCAGATTAAGTTTAGAGGCAGAAGGAATTGCCAAAGGATCAGAGAGTTAGAGCTTTCACAAGAAGTGTGTGTCTATGGAAGTGTGTGATGTTTGTACATTGACGAGAGAGCATGTGATAGCCAGAGGATGTCAGGATTCGAAAGAGGATTATTGGAGATTAATTTTGTTGCATAGGTTACCACCTCTGGCTGGCCACTGACCCTACTCCTAGCAAGTCACATTGCTCCGCTGTAGTAAGGCTTGGCAAACACTTCAAACGCTATCAACCGGCGTTAAGCACAACATCTTGTTGCCCTTTTATGTTTCCAGTCAGTACTGTGTTCCGAGTCACTTCGGTAGGCCTACCACTGGCTGGGTTTTGGATGCAACCCGTGACGGGCACCCATCCTCCACACCAGTCAGCGCCCCCCAGCAGAGGGAGAGTGAGGAGTGGAGACATAGGCGACAGTCCGGCGTCCTCCCTTTCAATCAACCCCAGAGTGACGGGATACTGCTGAAATTCCCCCAGGTATCAGCGTTAAAGCGGGCCCATCCTGACCTTGTTGAATTACTTGAGCTGTCCCTGAGCTGACCCTGCTGCCTCTAGTGCTTGGAGCTTGAGACATTCAATAAGCACCCTCTGCCCTAATATTCATTTTCAATTTTACCACATCTGTTTGAAACTCAAAGTAAGCTTCTTCTCCCGCTTCTTTCCAGACAGAGATCAGTTTCAATCCCAAGGTGCCCCTCCCAGGCAGGTATGTGGTTGTGGTCCATTATCGCCAGCCTGAACATATCTCCTTCCCCGTGGAGGTCAGAGTGGATGCAGGGCGCGCCTGGACTGGTGAGTTTGGTGGAGGAACAAGAAAGGGGCAGGCTCACTCAAATAGAATAAAGAGTTAATCAGCTCCCGTTGGATATCAGGGTGTTTATTCTCGCAGTGACTGTTATGAGTGTGTGTTGCGGGGCTGATTCCCTCTTTAAGAGCAGATTAAGTCCCTGGGCCCATGACAAGGTGATCAAAGGACTCGGACACACTTCCCTTTATTGCTTTAATGGAGGGAAGGATTATTGTGCGGCATCCTGATGTCTCCTCCCATTTCTTTTCTCAAGTCCTTCTCCATCCCTCTATGTCTTCTCTCATAGGTTTGGTAAATGCATCCTTCTGCCCGGGGGTCTCGGGCTGCAGGGAGGTAGTCATCGCTGACGGGCGCATTGCCCTTGACTTTGACCAGGATTCCTGGCGACAGCCCACCATCTCTGTGATGATACCGCCCACGAAGACCCTTATCCTGGTCAGTGGTTTACATGATGTCAGTCTCTATACCAGTTATGTTTACAGTTCACCAGTTGTCCACTGAAATTTAATTTAAGGCTGTAAAATAAAGATTGCAGGTTTAGTTGCTGGATTGAGGAGTCTGTGTTTTGTATGCACTGTTAAAGTTGCTCAGGTTGGCATGCTGAGGTCCTCTCTCAGTGTTATGCCATATCCCAAACAACAACAATGAAGGGCCTGTATTCTACTTGGCAGTGCCATACATCCTTATAAGAGCTAAGCTCTTACCCCCTCTAAGGGTGGGGCAGGTTTGGGCTTTGCTTGCCTGCTTTACTTTCACTATCCAGATAAGAGCAAACAGAAAAATAGCTTGAAGTGCCTGAACTGTGTGTTTTTATCTGTTTTATCGTTGTCTGCATCTCACTGATAAATATGTTTTAAAGCATAATAAAAATCAAAGTGGCTGTTTTTGGTGAGATAGAGCATTGCGGTTTGCGTTTAATCATGTGTTATGATTTGTATCTTTGCATAGGATTATATCTTGGTGGTTCGTGATAGCAGTTACACCCCAGATCTCCTGAAAGGGAAGCCGCTGGATAAGTCTGCAGATTTTATACAGCTCTGCAAAGGAGAGGGGTTCTATGTTGAGTAAGTATTCTCAGGGATGACAAAAACAGCTCTAGAAAAGCAAGCTGCACTAAAAAATGAAATCCAGGTAGTCTTAAGATTAAATCAGTTCTTTATTTTGTTTGATAAACTGTGTTTGTCTTCTGTGATATGTTATTTATTGTTTTCTGGGTCATAATCTATTTTCTCAGCAGTACCCATAAAGTAGTTTTACAACAATAAACTTTTCAGTACAGTGGATGCTTTTGTAAATGGTGCCCTCTAGCTGTGATGATCAAGTGAAAGACTATGGATGTATTTGAATGAAACGTTTTTGTTTTTCTGTCCTTTCAGCCCCAGAACCTCTTCCCAATTCTGCAGAGATTCTGCCCGTTCTCTTGTAGCAGCCTATAATGACGGAGCTCTGCCTTGCAACTGTGACAAGTCTGGCTCTACAGGGACCGCTTGTGATCCAGTTGGAGGACAGTGTCTCTGCAGGCCACATGTCATTGGTCAACAGTGCACAAAGTGTGCTACGGGATATTATGGCTTCCCCTACTGCAGGCGTGAGTGAACATGGAATTTCGACTTGTCTTGACTTGCATTCAATTCAAATGCATATGCTTCATGCACACATACACAAGTATACACACACCAGACTCACATATCTTCACCCAAATTTTGTATTTAGCAGTCATCACACCTGCATTTTTATTTAATCTAAATGAAATCTCTTCTCCCGTCCGTAGCGTGTGAGTGTGGCCGCCGGCTGTGTGATGAGGTGACAGGCCGTTGTATCTGCCCTCCCCAGACAATCAAACCAGCCTGTGATGTGTGTGAGAGTCAGACTTTCAGCTACCACCCCTTGCTGGGCTGCGAGGGCTGCGACTGCTCTCCCAATGGCATCAGGGGCAATGCGGGGCCCGGCTGTGACCGTATTACTGGACAGTGCACGTGAGTGGAACCCTGTATGGGGTAGAATACACCGTGCACCCATCAGAGTTGGAGATTTATCAATCATTTATCATTTTTTCTGTGCATTATACTAATATCTAAGCCCCTTTATAAACCTAGGAACCTGATATGGATGTTTAGTAAATCTCATCTAGATTTTCACCAGCCATAACATGTCTGCACATTTTTGTGCAGATGCAAGCCCAGGATCGGGGGCCGGCAGTGTGACCGCTGTGCCGCAGGCTATTATCGCTTCCCTGACTGTGTGCCTTGTAACTGTAACCAAGGCGGGGTCACAGCTGACATATGTCACCCAGACACAGGGAAGTGTCTCTGTAAGGTGGGTTGATATAATAATAATAAGATTTCCTGCTTTTAAAAACTGTTTATAAACTTTTCCTCTGGCCTTCTTCTGACTTTCTCTCTGTTGTTGCTGCCACATTTGCAGAGAAACGTTCAGGGCGTTAGGTGCGATACCTGTCGGGAGGGCTCCTTCTATTTTGACCCCTCCAACACTAACGGTTGCACCAGCTGCTTCTGCTTCTCAGCCACTGACCGGTGTCAAAGCTCTAGCAAACGCAGGGGAAAGGTGTGTTTGCGTTCATGTCCCTGCATGTCCATGGATGCCTTTGGAAAATGCATGCCTGTAAAGCTTACTGGGTGATTGCAGTTACGAGGTGCACAAAAGTATTTGTCTATTCAAAGCTGTACATCCAGTAGTTGTTAAGGAATACCATACCGTACCATACCGTACCATACTGTACCATACCATACCATACCATACCGTACCATACCATACCATACCATACCATACCATACCATACCGTACCGTACCATCTTACCCTATTAAATCACTAGTGTTTCTATACAGCATATGTCTAGAACAGTCTACCAGAGTATGTGATGGATACATGGAGTTCTAGCGATAATTCCCATATATTCCCTGTCGTTAGTTTGTAGAGATGCGTGGCTGGCGTTTGGAGAGACTTGACCAGGAGGAGGTTCCCTCTGTGCTGAACACAGCCAGTAACACAGTGGTGGCAGATATCCAGGAGCTTCCGTCTGCAATTCAAGTTCTCCACTGGATGGCGCCACCTTCCTACCTGGGAGACAGGGTGAGATGATGGAGGGAGAGAATGCCAAGGCCATGGGAAAACTATTTGTGCTCTACTTTATGATACATGTTCAATAAATCTGTTTAATGTCTAATTTTAAATATGTCTTTCACTAATGATTTATTTTAGTAATTGAATTATTGCTGCATTCATGACTGATTGAGCCAAAACTTTAGACCAAATCCCATTTTCCAATGGTTTCTACTGTCCTTTATTCAGATATACTGACAGATGTCAATGCTCTCCCCCTTTTTCTTAGGTGTCATCCTATGGTGGCTTCCTTACCTACCAGTCCAAATCCTTTGGCATTCCCAGTGAGGGGATGACTCTGCTGGACAGAAGACCTGATGTCCTGCTTAGTGTGCGTAGATTCATGTTCATCAGTCATCTCTCTCAGACTGAAATGTCTCTTCGTACTTTTTGTTTGAATAACTCTCTGTTTGAATAACACAACTTGTTTCTTCATCTTGATACACCCCCTAGGGTCAGAACATGACCCTGATCCACCTGGCTCCACAACTCCCCTCTCCAGACAGGCTGTATCAGGGCAGAGTCCAGCTCGTGGAGGTAAATTACACAATTCCCCCATTTGTGGCAGATGCTGGAAAAACACTTCTCTAAAATCCTGATAGGCTTTATCAGTAAGAGGTTCCATTATTTTTAGATTTAGAGCCCCCCCCTAAAGATTTGTCAAATTTAGTCCCCATATAAACCCTCACTAACTCCCCTATTGTCTGCGCAGGGAAACTGGCGCCATGCTGGGACCAACAGGCCCGTGTCCAGAGAGGAGCTGATGGTGGTTCTAGCTGGTCTTGTGGGCCTGAGGATCCGAGCCCTATACTTTACTCAGAGCCAGCGCCTCAGTCTAGGGGAGGTGGGCCTGGAGGAGGCCACTAACACAGGGGCTGGAGGTCCTGGCAACACAGTGGAGGAGTGTTCCTGCCCCCCACAATATTCTGGAGACTCTTGTCAGGTGAGGAGACCAAAGAACCATTAAATACTCCCTAACCATTCATACCGCTTGGGCTTTAAAAAAAATGAACAGGTACAAAGTAAATAAATCCTAGAAGACCAGGTGATTATTTTACAACAATCTGTATATGCCTATCGTACTCTTCCAATACTCACAGGTGTGAGTCAGGAGGGTAGACGAGGGATAGGGAAAAGAACTAGGAAAGAGGGAGGAGAGAAGGGGATTAGGAAAATTTTGTCGAGTGTCAGAAGTGAAGAGAAGATAGAAAAGTGTTGATTGAAACGCCATCTTGTGATCTTGGAGGAGCCACAGCTCCATGTCATATTTTTGGAGTGTGCTGACATGCCTGAACAAAGAGCCACACCCTAGGTGAGCAAGGTCAATTTAAAGTGGAAGAATTCATCATCTGAGGAGCCATGGGTGGAATGTCCTGGAAAATACCCGCCTGGGAGTGGAGCAGCCAAATTGTGTAGCCCCAGGGTGGGATATGATGCACAATCACGCAGACATAATATTAGTGATTTTACAGCTATAATCACTGGCATGGTTACAGCCCATAGAAACGTAATGAAAACATTCATGATATTCTTGCTGAGCAAAGGCTTTATCCAAATTCTTTTTCCCTGGGAAAGGTGTAGGCTGAGTGCATGAGTGGGTCTTTAAATCAATTAGAGGAGATCTGTTTCCAGCACTTTTGCCCACAAACTCCAGTTAAAATGAGCATTTTGTCATTCAGGAGTTGATGTAAGCATTTATAGTTTCACCCTCAGGGTTAGGTGTCTTATGTTGAGGAAGCCTGATTTCTTCATAAATCAGAGTAAAACACTACACTACACTTTGTGGGAGCATTGTTGCTATAGCAGGATGTCCATTTACCTGTGTGTACATGAACCATCTTACTTCCTTACTTGGAAAACTGCTAAAATGTGCCCGGAGGCGTTATGACAAGACGCCTTGCCTTGACACATAGCAGGGTGTGGCAACTGGCAACTGGCAAATAGTGTTACTCAACAGCCTGATTGTGTTTGTGTGAGTGCACATATACGTGTGTGTGTGTGTGTGTCTGTGACTACGGCCGACACACCCAGTTGTCTGTTGTGTGTTTGAATAGTGTGATTCAGGTGTGAGTTCTGTATGTGTGTTGTCTGAAGATGTCTGACTTTCCTCTCAGTCACACAAACACACATGCTCACACACATATCCTCTCTAAACCACACACATTTTCTTTTCTCTTGCAATTAGAGGCTTCATCACAGCCACACCCTGGCAACCGTAAATGAACCATCAAAAGATATTATATTATATTATGATTTTCCTCTCCTCTTTTTTATGAATGGTAATAGTGTATTTACTGTGTATGCATGTATGTGCACTCATTTGACTGAATATGTCTGAATGTGTACCAAACACACTGTATGTGTGTGTGTGTGTGTGTGCACACGCGTGCGTGTGTCTCCTGTCCGTAGAGTGTGTCTAGCCCCACACTGCTCTGCATAACTGACTCATGTAGGTGAGTAGCGATGGGGCGTGTCCCCTCTGCGTGTGAGTGTGTGTGTGTGTTTAAGAGGCTGAGACGGAGGAGTGGGGCGTTATTGCACCGAGGCTAAACGTTAGGAATGTCAGATACGTGTATGGATAGACAGTGGCAGAGAGGGGTTCTGCTACGGACCGTGCTGTGGTGGACATTGCTGGGACTATGCTGTGCTGGCCATAGGCCCTATGAGAAAGGGGAGAGACGCCGCTACCCCAGGCAGCATGACAGATGGACACAGAGGATACAATACCCTTCAGTAAATGACCCAGGCACCCAGAGGGTACAGTACCCCTCAGTTCATGACAGAGGACAGACTGTCCAGTATCCATCTTTTGACGACAGTGATGCCAGTTCTCAGATTCAGGTAAACCTGTGAATGTCAGATGTGGTGTATCTTGGTGGTTTAAACATTACATTATATTGTTGTACAGTAGCTATATGGTATACTGTCATAGCTGTAGGTGACTGTTATCTCTAAAAGCAAAGGGCATGTTTAGGCTCTTCAGTGTTCGTGTATTGATGGTACTCAATTTAGGTTAAGTTCATCGCCGTTAGTTCTAGTACACACCTTACTGAAGTGCTGTTTGGGACACTAGCTGTTAAACACCCTCTTTGGATGGCTGAGCTCTGGAAACATCGCTAGGCAAAAAAAAGAAGTTTATTTAGTCTGCTAATTCCTAGGGTGCAGTAATAATTTGTCTGTCTTTCTGACAGATAAACTCAGAAAGTCTCCCGACCTTTTAGTTATTTGTGAGTAATGGTATCCCTACATGTTTGTATTCCTTTTTCAGAAATGTGCTCCTGGTTACTACAGAGATGGTAGTGGGCCTTACCTTGGGCGCTGTGTGCCCTGTGACTGCAACGGCCTGGCTAATGAGTGTGAAGAGAGGACAGGGAGGTGCCTGGTAAGAAACAATTTCAATACCTTTTCACTCTTTTTTTTACTCACTCACTCACTCACTCACTCACTCACTCACTCACTCACTCCACCCACCCACTCACTCACTCAGTCCTACCCAATGACCTCATGACCACAGGTATACACCCGCCTATAACCAATAGTGATTACTACAGCCCATCTGATTCCAGTGTTAGCTACAGCTTAGTCAGAGTCTAGACCTCTCACCTCCAGGGCCTATCTGTGGGCAACCTGGTGGCACCCACAGTATTGTGTTATATAACCACATTAGAAGCAGTAAGAGAAGAGATTTCCCTCCATGGGACCTCTATCTCTCATTATTCTCCCCCTCTGTCGTGGATGGGAGGATGAAACCTTAGACATCTAAAAGCTCAGCATTATCTCTCCTGTTATGCAAGACACTCAAGACCAGGCCTGTGTGTACCGCATCCAGGGGGCCCGGAGCCCAATGGACACACACTGCTGAACACGCCCCTCTCTGCTGTGAGCATCAAAAGGACTCTTTGTGATGGATCGGCAGAAAAATGTTTTGCATTTTCTCTTTGCCTCCAGACAGTAAAAGGCCTGAGGTCTGCTACAGCATGTCCATAAAAGGCGAACTTCATGCACACACAGAACTTATCCTGCGCTTGTCTTTTGTCTTTGGTTTGGTTCTTCTCTCCTTCGCTACTCTGAACAGATACTGTACATCCAGGGTGCAAATACAATAAAGTGGTTTCATTCTGTCATTTTCAGAACTGTCAGTATAACACAGCTGGGGACCGGTGTGAGCTCTGCAAGGAAGGTTACTATGGAAACCCAGCTCAGAAGACATGCCGTGTGTGCCCGTGCCCATCCAATGTGCCAGCGAACAGGTGGGTGTAAAAAACAACTCAACACCTCTAAATGGAGGCACATAAATGGGATATTGTGTACCAATCATTTGATTATTATCTCCCTACCCCTCTCCAGTTTTGCAGTGGGGTGCAGAGAAGTTTCTGGGGGGTTCCAGTGCATATGCAGGACAGGCTACACTGGAGACAGGTGTGAGAGGTGAGTGTCTATATGGACAGATCATTTCAACAGGCCAGGACGTGCAAACGGAGTGGAATATGGAGTAGCTCACTGTAAGATCCAAGAGGCGCTTAGGCTTATTATTGTTTTCCAACCTCTTCCATCTTACTTATTACTTATCTTATTTATTACTTACTTACTTATGTCTCTTTTCCATAGGTGTGCTCCTGGTTTCTATCGTGATCCACTGACAGAACAAAGTTGTCGGCCATGTGATTGCAACGGCAATGGTAACAACTGTGACCCCAGGACTGGAGGTGAGTTTGTGGACTCACACTTTGAAACAATACTTTAATTCATCATTTAATTTGGCTATATGTTTTAGTTCAAGTCTGTCATATTTAAAATCATATATCATTCATGAATGCAATTCAATATTTATATATATATTGAATTGAAAAAAAACCCCATATATATACAAAATGTTTTTTGTTTTTGTTTATATATATAAAAATTTTTTTTTCCTTCTGCAGTGTGCAAGAACACACTGGAGCCCAAAGACACAAACACAGATGAGCAATGCCAAGGTGAGAGAATCTCTGACACTGTAACAGCAATTTACAATATATGGGGTATGATCATCTGTCAATCAAATCCTCTTTGTATTCCAGAGTGTGATAGTTGTGCCCAGACTTTACTAAATGATCTGGAGAGGCTGGATGATGAGCTGGGAAGGATCAAGACTCAACTGGACAATGCCACTGCCAGTGCCTCTTCCCAAGATAGACTACAGAAGCTGGAGAAAGCCATCTCAGACACCAAGGTATACACCATTTCATACACACACACACACACACACACACACACACACACACACACACACACACAAACACAGTATGGCACAGGAAGGCTGTGCTTATGCAAACCTTATCCTGCTGATAAGCGATCTCAGTGCATTTTGTCCCAAAGCCTGTGTGTCAACACATGGTAGAGACGACACCAGTGGTTGCAGTTGTGATTTGTGGTAGCTCATTCCTGATCTCAGCAATACAGCCACTTCACTTGCACTAATATGCATTCATGCGACACGAGGAAACAGTACGCTCAGCACTGAATGGAAACCAAACGTCTCAAGCCTCAGCATATCACCTATAGTATCTCAGTTAGACATTTTGAAGCTTGCCATACATTTGTATTGTTCTTTCTGCAGATTCTGGTCAACAAATTCAGCTCCACCATCGACAAGCAGAAGCCCAAAGTCGACCAGCTGGAGCAGGACACGCTCAGTCTCCGTGATGACATCAGCTCCCTCAACGTCAAGGTAGGATGCTGGAGATATTGCCTTTTTTTTTTATATAGGTGCCTGCCATAACAGTGTGAGAAGATGTGTAAATGTGTGTAAGATGTTTATGCACTATCGGTATGTGTTTTCCATTCAGGCAGATGAGAAGGTTGCTGATATTGACAAGGCAGTGGCGAATGTGGAGAAAACTCACAGGAGAGCCAAGGATTTGGACTCAGAGATTCAGAACATGGTCAAGAAAATCAAAGGTAAAGGGAAACTTTAATTCCGTAACAGTAACACAGAGTTCTTTCTATTGCTGCCTCAATCTCTTATGTTTTCTACTCCTTTTTTTGTCTCATATTTTCTGGGTTTATATATATAAAAAAGGAGTAGAAAACAGGATTTACTGGATTTACTGGAAAAGCATATATATATGCTTTTGCAGTAAATCCTAGTATGATAGCCACCACACTTATTTAAAAAGCTTATTTTATTGATCATTAGAACCTGTGTTTTTATTTATGTGTGTGTGTGTGTGTTTGTAGCCCTGTTGGCCCAGCTGAACGATGCAGACACCAGTGGTAGTGGTGGTATATTTCCCAGTGAAGACGTGGCTAAGATACTGGAGGAAGCTCAGCGCTTAGTGAAGGAGATGGAGAAAAGGAACTTCAACCCCCAGAAGACTGCTGCTGAGAAAGAAAGAGACGAGGCCAAGAAATGTAAGATCCTTTAGTCATTCAGCAGAATCCTCTGTAAATCTCTCCAAAACCTTTTCCCTCTGGACAGCAAATTCTGCTAGGATTGCAATATCAGAAGACTGATGTGGTTGGATAATTCCAGACTCAATTTGGATGAGACGTGTAATTCATTTGAAAAAACAGCTTCTGCTGTCGGTATAAAGTGTGGGTACGTTTTTATATTGTTCAATTATATTCCTCTTTCTCTAGTGCTGGAGTACATCAAGGCTAATGTAAGCAAGCAATGTGACCAGAACGAGGCAGCAGCAGGGAGGATTCAGGATCTGCTGAAGGACTACAGGCTCAAGCTGAAGGACCTGGATGAGGCTCTGAAGGAGGCTGGAGACATGGTGAAAAAAGCCAACACCCAGAATGGACTCAACTCAGAGGCACTGAAGGATCTGCTGGTAATGACACACACGTCAATCAGTTCATTTATGAGGATGATGTGGGCTGGTCAGTTAATGGTTCGCTACGACTGTGTGAAAATCACAATGACATACAAAGATGCAATCACAAATTGTTTTTTCTATTAAGATTCTGTGTTTGTTTCATTTTAAAAACAAATATAGCCTAGTTGGTGTTGTGATTGGTTGTTTAGTGATTTATAATGGAAAGGTGCTATCATATATTATAATGGAAAGGTACCATGTGACCACAGTAAGGAATGCTCTGGGTTACAGATTGTACTACATAGCCATTGCATAGCTGTGCTCTAATAGAAATGATTCATGTGCTCCCTACAGAACCGCATTGAAGACTTAAAAAAGGAGCGTAAGACAGTCCAGGACCAAATAACCATGGCAGAGGATGAACTGAAGAAAACAGAAGATCTGCTGAAAATGCTATCTGACAGTAAAAAGGTGCACTTGACATGATGATAGACCAGGTTATGTCCTCAGGATTAGTAAAATTATACAGTTTAACACCTTGTATTACATTAAAAATGTTTTTCAGTATGTGATAATGTAAAGACATTGCTCCCTTTTTCACTATGTATGTGATAAGTGATAACGTAAAACAGCCTCAGCTCTTATTCTACGCTAGTGAGCTGTCAGGTCGTAACATGCCGTCCGCTCAGATAGTGATCATTGTTTATGCTTGTTACGCTATGAGGTGAGGTCGATGGCATTTCCTGAGTGTGGTATGACTTGCAGCCATTCACCTGTCCTTCTCCTCTGTAGGAGTATGAACAGCTGGCAGCACAGCTGGATGGTGCCAAGACTGACTTGACCAAGAAGGTTAATGACCTCTCCCAGGCAGCAGCCCAGGAGGACATTGTGAGGAGAGCAGAGGAACATGCTAGGAACCTCAACAAGCTGGCTATGGATCTCCAGGAGTAGGTCTTTTGTGTATAAGGACATCATCATCATTGCACTATAGCTTAAGGTCGGATGGGTGGATTGGGGGAATTTCAGGGAAATGCAGTCTCATGTTTGCTTACTGGTTCCTAAACACTTATGTACTTACATCCCTTCATTAATGATATTGGTAACCAGGATTTAGCTCTATCCAAGCACAAACTGCTTAGTTTGTGAGGCACATGTTCATTTGAAACTATTTGAGATGTTTATGGTGGGTCCATCCATCCTCCAATGGCCATGACAGATCAGAGCTTAAGTTGCTTTGGCTCTCATATTTGTTTTTATGTTGTTTAGTGACATGTCTGGGAGTCTAGATTCATGTGTTTACCTGTTGTTTTTCCTCTCTTTTTGTTCTCCATGACAGTGGTGTGAGGGATTCGAGTGGGCGTTCTGATGTGCGTGAGGCCATGGATGCTATTGAGGCCTACAAAAACATTACAGATGCAATCAATGCTGCTGAGGCAGCAGCCAATGAGGCGAAAGATGCAGCAGACAAGGCCTTGAAAGTAAGCCTGGCTCCACAGACCTGACACCACATACATACTTGTGCACACTTGCTGTGGTGCAAAATTCATCAAGTATTGAATATAATACTTAAACAATGCTTTGCCACTATCCAAGCCTGTTGTAAGGCCTCCAACAATATATTTTGCTTCTTTTAGGATGTAAAAAAGGAGGACCTATCAAAAAGAGCAAAAACCCTGAAAGACAACAGTAACAACCTATTGAAGGATGCAAAGGAAGCAGAGAAAGATCTTCAGGGTATTCAGCTCTATTTGGTTCCATCAGTCATCTTAAAACAACCTTCTTAAAACAATCTGAAACACCATAAAACAAATACTTCTAATTCTGTTTTTTCCTTAACAGACGCTGTTGCTGACCTCACTGCCCAGAAGAAACGTCTGAAGAATGCTGACAAGAAGAAGAACGCTTTGGAGAAGGACCTTGTTGAGGCCCAGGCAGAATTAAATAACATCAGCAGAGGTAGGGCAAGTCAAAGCTATTATAGGATTAGTGTTTACTGTTAGACTGGTTGCTGTCTTGGGAAGAGACATTAATGTTGATTGCTGCAGTTCATACTTCCTCTTTTTATATTTTCTCCTTCCTCATCTCCACCAATCAGATGACATAGGTGATATGATCGATGAGGCCAAGAGGAAGGCATCCTCAGCCAATGACTCGGCCAGCAGCACCATGGACAAATTGAATGCCATCAAAGAGAAAATTGACAAGATCGAGGTCACTCCCTTGGACTCAAACCTCAGCAGTGTTATGGACGAAGTGGACAAGTCAGGTGAGGGTTGCGAGCCGATGTCCTCAGTCATATTACGCAATCTTTTTTTCTTTTTTGTATGACACAGTATAACCATTCTTCCTATTATATGATTAGGATTATCAATGTGCACACTGACGGGTAGAATTCATTGCATTTTCATCAGATTGAGAAATGTTTTTAAAAACATTTTTCTCTCTTTCATTCTCTCCTTGCAGTTAAGAACCTGCTAAACACCATCCCATCTCTGGAAGATAAGATCTCAGAGGTGGAGCTTCTCAGCTCTGAGCTCTCTCCTGCCGGCAACATATCTGAAAACATCAAGAAGATCAAAGAGCTCATTGAACAAGCCCGGGAAGCAGCTAACAGGGTAAGGTCTCACACTATGAATATATCCATATTTAACCATTTACAATCCATACTGTATACCTTGAACCCAAAATCATACAAACATGTCCACTGTATAACATCTCTCCTCGTTTGGTTTAATGACTTGCTTTATCCATTTCTTCTCGCCAGGTTGTGGTCCCTATGAAGTTCACAGGTGAGGGTCACGTGGAGCTGCGTCCCCCAAAGGATTTGGAGGATCTGAAGGCCTACACAGCCCTGTCTCTGTCGCTGCAGAGACCTGAGGTTCCTACCAGGGGAGATGGAGCCCGCAGACGCAGACAGAGCACAGACACGGGCGACCTGTTTGTGTTCTACCTCGGCAATAAAGACGTAAGTGAATGCAAATGTAGCATTCGAAATTCATGGTTATAAGACTATTTTGTTTGAAATTTTACAGTTTAACAGGTGTTAACAAACTCTGTGTGTTTCAGTCCTCTAAAGACTACATAGGCATGGCTCTGAGGAAGAATGTGCTGTACTGTGTGTACAAGCTCAATGGAGTAGAGTATGAGATCAAATCAAGCTCTATCACCACTTCTGCAGCTGAGACTGCAATATTTGACAAAGTGGACCTAAACAGGTAACGTTTTCTTCTCCAAATCTTCTGTCTTTGAACTGACAGCTTCATTCTATTGTAATTGTAATTGTAATTGTAATTAAAACATAAAAAATGTTTTAGTAGGATATTCAAGGAAAAAGTCCCTAGGCCATTTTTAAGAAACATGAGGTTATACATTTGATGAAAGCTTGGGTATTTTATAACATACAGTGTATGACATGATTTAGAATTTACCAAGACGCAGAGGTGATCTTCACCAAACTGTACACATCAACAACACCTGACGAACCGAGCACGACCACCAAGCAAGGAGAGGAGACCAAGAACCTTCTGGAGCTCAGTCCCAGTGACGTTGTCTTCTATGTTGGAGGCTACCCTACCAACTTCACCGTAAGCTCCCAAAGATATTATCGACCAGAGATTTTTCTGATTACATACATGTTAATACATGTTTTGACTTATTTATAGTGCCATCATTTTCTGTATTCTTTTTCTCCTCAGCCACCACTATCTCTCAACTACCCGAAGTACAAAGGTTGCATCGAGCTCACCTTGTTCAACGAGAGATTCATCAGTCTCTATAATTTCCAAAAGGCTGTCAATGTCAATTTGGAAACCCCGTGCAAGAGGTAGGCTCAACATAATTAATGTTAAAGCAATTCTGGTAGCATTTTTAAAGTTGGAAAATGAGTTTGGAACTTTGGAATTGAGTGAGCCAAGACAGAGAGAAAATGGGTAGACATCAATTCCAGGAAGTAGGCAAATCTTAGTTGTGATTCTGTTTGAATCTTCATAATTTTGTGACTGAATCCACCTTCTCCCCAGGTATAGACCACCAATGGATTTTGAATATTTTGAAGGCACTGGATATGCCAAGATGGTTATTGGTAAACCACAAAGCAAACTGCTCATGGCTCAGAGCTTCTCCACTCACTCTGAGAATGGGCTGCTCTTCTACATAGGAAATGAGGTAAATCATTGTTTATCATTATTTCATAAATTCGATATCTTTTTTAATCTTTGTATTTTTTCAATAGAACTAAAGCTGTTGTTTGCATTAATTTCATTATTATTATATTTTCTTATTTACATAGGATAAATACTACTCTGTGACAATTGAGAGGGGCTTCGTTATTCTACGTAGTAACTTGCTCACAGCACCAGTTCGTAGCAGCGATAAAGTATTCCCTGTGGTAAGGAGCTCTATTTTTATTCTCTTTATTCTGCAATCAATCAAGGTCTCTCTTGACAGTTACCTATACTCAGCCAGATTTTATCTCAGGCAACCTGAGATAAAATTAGAATTATTAATCCAACAGCATCTTGCTCCTCTTCCCTCTCCTCAGAAGGCAGATTTGGCAGAGGTCCTCATTGTTATAGAGCAATATGGGAGAAAGAAGATCTTAGTCCTTGTGTCAAATGCTGAGGTGGTCTCAGCCAATGTTGAGTATGCCAGTGGAGACTTTCTCGAATACTACATTGGTGGTGCACCACAAGACCTGAGGGAAAAGTATGTGATTACCAACTTTCATCAACATCATTATGCTGATTTACTGCTGCATGTGCTTAAGCAGCGAACTTCTTCCCACTTCACAGAGAATAACTTGATTTCCTGTTCACTCTCACAGAAATAACATCACCATAAAACCTCTCAAAGCATGTGTAAGGAATGTGAAGCTGAACAGAAACTTCAAAGTCTTTGATGAAAAAGTGGGCGTTAGCAGTGGTTGTCCCGGCAATTTCTTGGTAAGACATTAACCTCAACATGCCAAGCCAGTTACCAATGTGTCCTGTCCTATCATATCACCGCCTAAACCACACTTTAGTTGATGTGCTAACTACTTGACTGATGTATCTTGTTCTTGTCTAGGCTTCTCGTAAAGCAGAGTTCAGCTTGGGGAGCTCCCTGTCAGCTGATCTCAATGGCTTCAGCCTGGCTGATGATGTTACTGTCTCACTCGGCTTCAAGAGCACAGAGAATGAGGGTCTCCTTCTACAGAATAAACAAGCGGTCAGTCTTTCACTCAGTCTATCTTTCTGTCCCTTTATTTTTGGTATTGCGCTGTAATTTTTAAAATGTAATTTTGTGATTGTGACTTGTGAAATATGATTTCTGTAGAAGGAACTTTTCACAGACTTTTCACTTGGAATAAAACTTTTTCTTAACTTTATTCTTCTATTTTCTCCATTTTCAAGGCCACCGGGATTGAACTTGCTTTGGTAAATGGCCATGTGGTTCTCAAGTTCAAAGACAAGGTCTTGAAATCTAACAAAAAGTACCGGGATGGCAAATGGCATTATTTGACTGTAACCAAAAGAGCTGAGAGGTACGGTGACCCTTATTTTGTGCAAATATCCATAATAGATATAACAAAGCGATGATTTTACATTGTAATCTATAATGAATTAATGTGACCATCCATAGGTGCTTGACATTGTTTTGACAATCGTCCAGTCTGGCTATACAATTGATATCAATGGTACAACTAATACTATGATCATGTTTCCAAACAGGATTGAGTTACACATTGATGATGAGGATGAGGGCCAGCAGCAGAGTTCCAGCACTGCCATAGATAACACAGGCAGCTCTGTGATCCTGGGAAAGGACACCTTCAAAGGCTGCCTTTCCAACCTCTACACAAGACGGTAATCTCTCTTAACTGTATATTATAAGGATAGCTCAAGATTTTTGTAATCATTTGTTATCATTGTTGTTTGCATACTATCTAGGGTTTTACTTTGAGCTTTGGTGTTTGTGTCTAATCTGAGATATGTGGTATGCTTGTTCTTCTTGCAGGCCAGAAAATCTGTACAAAGCCGAGGACTTGAGCGAGTTCACCACCTCTGGAAATGTACTGCTGGACATGTGTACTGCTGTCAGACCTCCCCAACTGATGCTGGACCGCAACACTAACAGGGTGAGCATTTGTCTTACATGCACACATACACTGCAATAAATATCTATCTTAATACGTCATTTAGTCTCGTACTGAGTCTTCTAATCTTATTTTCTTTTTTTAAAAAGAAAAGAAAATGTACAAATTGGGTGAAATAATGTCACTCTTTTCCAATGCAAATCAGCTTGTTACTACTAATTAATACTAGTGCAGAAATCCACCTTATTTCAAAATATTGCCATTTGTTTCAAGAACAGATATTGTAATGATTGTCAGAAACAGCCAGCGTGAACATGATAACTTGACAGTTTATCCCACTCACAAGCAGGAAGTCATGAGCAACTTTATTTTCCTCTTTGTAAGTTTCAAACAATTGTACTGAGAAACAAACTTTTACCATTGCTGAATGTGAATGAATGATTTGTCCCATATTACACCCGTAGTTTTTCTGCATTGTGTTGACATTGTTTACATTGTGTTTTGATGCCTTATTTCCAGAGATGAAGAAAGAGAAGAATACCCTAAGACCTGCTGACATTGACAAGACTTTCATTTTCACATGAAAAAGCTGGAAGCTTTCACTTTTCAATATTTCATTTTTTTCATTAATTTCCAATGTACTGATGAACAAGACTGTTCTCGTTATCATAACTATTATTAAATGTATTGCATTTCATTTCATTTGTGTATTCTATTGGGAAAGTCCAATTCTCACAAACAAAACAGTGTAATGTGAATAACAAGCCTGACATCAGCTCATGTCTGTTCTCTTTCTTTCATGTAATCAGACACTTTCTAACCAGTCATTCACAAGCACAAGCCCTCTAACTCAGTAACCAGCCCTATGGTCACGCCCTATCACAGACAAAACAGTAACATCACTGCCTAATAAAATCCATCCTGCCAGAGTAACTTTCACCATCTGATGCATACAACCAGATTTACATTATGATGTATAGTGAAATAGTGTATAATCTAAGGACTACATCTGCCCATGGGTAGGTTGGATAGTACTGGTAATTTCCTGGATATGTGAATAGACAGTGTAATATTTCAGAGCCAGCTGAGTTGACTGATTTGTCATTCTCATCCTATTTTCTCTCAAGTATGACCACACTATATACTTCAAATCACTGTAGCCCCTCAATACCAGAATAATTTACCAGGCTCAGTAAATGTGTCATTTGTAATTAGTGCCACTGAATAAGGGGGCCAAATCATGACCACCATCAATCTGTTCTCCTACTATCCCCCACGACAATAGATACCTGAATAATACATGAATTTACAAAGCTGAATTGCAACAATCAGTTGACACTAAAGGCCAAACCTCAATGCAAATGTAACCAAAGGTGTAATCACAGAAAGGCTAAATATAGGAATGGAGGCAATTTTGCTCTAAAATTCATTCATTATTGTTGGGTTTCTCATGTGTTAGGGAGATATGCTAAGAAATAAATCCTGAATCACAGTATGTGATACGGTTATTTTTGGTGGTGTTACAAACTCTCCAACCCTCATAGACAACCCTCATAGGTGTAACTCTGTTATCTTCAACTGTATGCCAAACTGAATTCACTCATAGAGATAACTAACATAACTGGGCAGCACGGTGGCTCAGTGATTACTGCTATTGCCTCACAGCACAAAGGTCCCAGGTTTGATTCCTGTCCCTAGTCCTTTCTGTCAGAAGACCTGCATGTCAGGTTGATTGGAAACTGTAAAATTGGCCATAGATGTGAATGTCCTTGTCTATGTGTTAGTACTGTGATGTACTGGCGGCCTGTCCAGGGTGTTTCCCCTGCCTTTAGCCGAATGTATGCAGTGATACCCCTATGACACTGAGTAGGAATAAGTGGTAAAGGCAATAAATGAATCAAGATTACTACCCCGATTCTCCTCATCACATCAAATACTCTTATACTGTGTATCAACCACAAATACGCTCAAATACGTACCTATATTGAAAGCAAACACACCTCAGAGTAAAGGTGGGGGTTGGGTTGTCATAAAGGCATTAATGTAATAGTAAACATCTTTATGAAATCAAATTTAATGTAGTAATTTATATCTATAATTCTTGTATGCCCGTCTAACAGACAACATGATAATTCAATGACCATCAATGTTTCCTGGCCTATGACCCAGTGACCTCTATTGACCACCAAAGTGAAGACATCTAGACCATCAGGCTGTGCTTTACTATTATCATATTGATAGTCATAGCAAGTTTCCCGAAACCCCCATATACTGGGGGTCTGTTGACCCTTTGTGGGAGGTACCTATTTGTGTACACCATCACAGAAGATGTCACAAAATCTAAGACTATAAAAGAGACGAGAACAGGCACATACATTTTCTCAAAGCAGAACATCAGTGTTCTCACCTGTGGATAAGGCTTAGCTTGGGAGGCCTGGAATTTGATTCCATCTCATTTTCATGTCTCTGGTGTTTTATGTCTATTAAATGTGTTTGTTGTCACCCTTACCACTATGCCTTATTGTACCTTCCCAACCTCATTCATTGACAAAAAGGAACTCATCTGGAGCCGTACAAGAGAGCTGTGAGCTACAAATCAGATAGAACCAAGTTTGTATCTTGCACTGAGCACCTCTCTGTTGTTTACCTTTTCTGTGCTGTGTTAGGATGGTGTTATGGAGGCACTAAATGACAGTCTATCAGTGTGTACACTACCAGCCCTGGTCCAACATGCCTATCGCATAGGGGGTGCTGTTAGCAGCCTGAGCTACAGCCTTTCACCACAGGCCCTGCAGCCCAAGTGAGTAGACCATCTCATTGCTGCACCATCTCCATAGTACAACACACACACACACACACGCTATACTTTGAAATATCCTTCCAAAGCAAAGTGTGCTTGGCTGTATCTGCAATTTCAAGCTGTACACCACGCTTAATGCCAGAGCCAACACACACAAACACTCAAGGTTAGATTTGTCTTTATCCTCCGCAGACCCCACTTCTCTCTAGATGTCAGGACCCGGTCCCCTGAGGGCCTGCTGTTCTTCGCTGCTACCAGAGGAGGGCGCTCTCACCTTGCTCTGTACATGTCCAAGGGCAGGATCAGACTCTCTGTAGGCAAACAGAAGGAAATCTTCAACCGGGAGAAGTACAACGATGGGAAGTGGCACTCGGTCAGTGGACTGCCTCATATAATAATAATGTATTGTGTTTTGGGACAAAACCAAAGTTTTGCACCATTTTGAGCCGTGCCGTAGAATCAGTGAAGCCACAATACAGTATTTTGTCATTTTGTCAGATGTTGTCATTCCGTTTTTTTTGTACGGTGACCCCGCTGCCTGCAGGTCATATTCAGTTTGGAGAGGAAGAAGTTCCGCTTGGTTGTAGATGGAATCAGGGCCCAAGATGGTCAGCTGACAAATGATGAAGTGGCATCCATGGAATTCACATCACCTCTGTACCTGGGCAGTACCCCTGAATCCCTTCACAAAGAATTAAAGGTAAAAGGAATAAAGCTAAGCAATGCACAGTGGCCAACGCACGCACACACACAAGCAATCTCAATCATAAATTACGGTGTTTTTTATTTTTTATTTTCAGTGGAAGACCCTTCCAAAGCACGGTGTGTCAGGCTGTGTCCGCAGTTTCAAGATGAACGGCACACCAATGTCAGAGCCAACCACCAATCGTGGCGCTGGCCCCTGCTTTGAGGGACAGACACAGAGCGGGGCTTATTTCTCAGGGAAAGGAGCGTATGTCATTATCAGTGAGTACACTTTTCTTATAATACTCTGATAATACTGGCAGACAATACGGTTTCAGTCTGTCTCTGCCCAGCAGAAATGCCAATTTGAGTAGTGGAGAGCAAGAGAAGAAGGGGGCGTGTCTGTAACATATTGACAACATATTGGAGATTAGCCTATCAGCTAGGAGAAAAGGGATGGAGAGAATACAGGCTAGAAAGTGAGTTTTGAAAACCAGAGATGTCAGTACCTGGCAAAGTAATCTCTGAGTAATTGGTATTGATCAGCAACCCTATCAAACCCCCACAGATATGTAATGATCATTTTGTGATATGTGGCAGTAAAAATCTTACTAATTGCCCCTTTAACATTATGCATCTCACTGATATGTTTCATCAACTGATGGTGATGATAGTTATAGTCACAGAGAATGATGCTGACAACGATGACAACGACGATGATCACTTCATTTTTCCATATTTCAGATGAGTCCTCTGTTGTGGGCTCCAGCTTTGAGCTGCTGTTTGACATCCGTCCAAGGAGTCTGACTGGAGTCTTGCTTCATGTTGGTGACTCCAGCAGGACCCAACATGGACACACTGTGGGCCGCTATCTCAGCATCTACATGCTGGGAGGAGAGGTGAGGGTGACAGTCTAATGCTGAGACATACATTGTTTTTCCCTGGCCCCAAACCTAAATATTTTGATCAATTATTGGAAATTATAGACTCTTGATTGATAGAACTTGCTGTTGGAAAAAAACATCTCTTGGTCTCTCCATGCTTGCATCAAGAGCTCATTCAGTCTATAGGAGAGTGAAATAAATGTCTTCATCCTTATGCAATAAATATGAACAAAGTCAGTCGTTGTGGCGCTGTTCTCCATTTTTGCTTTGGGCCTTTAAAATAAACAGAAATGGATTCTGAATTTGCACTTGACTTAAATGATCAGGTGATTTTACTTTCCATGTGGTCCCTATATATCTGATTAGACTCACTGTGTGTGGACATACTCCCATTTACAGGTAGTTGCACAGGTGAATAATGGAGAAGGTGAATTCATGGTGTCAGTCCTGCCCAAGACTACCTTGTGTGACGGGATGTTCCATAAAATTTCAGGTAAAATGGATACAGTCATTTTATCAGGACCATCATTCAGTACAAACTGAGACTGTTGCCTAAGCACAGAGGACAATTTGTTTATCTAACTTTGCATGTCGTGACTGTCCTTGTGTGTTGTTCTAGTGATCAAGAGGAAAAATGTTGTGCAACTGCATGTGGACACAGTGGGCAATTACAAAATTGGGCCACCATCTTCCTCTACCACTTTGACCAAAGACCCCCTGTATGTGGGTGGCATTCCTGGTGAGTGTTAATGGAAAATTGACAGATGCTGAACTGAACAGGCCAGTTATGTCTGTCTGTCTGGATCTAGCTAGCTAGCTCATGCCAGATAACATGCAATCAGACAAGTGACTAAAATAAAATAAAATAAAATAATAAAATAAAATTATAAGAAACTATAGATAGATAGATAGATAGATAGATAGATAGATAGATATGCAGTCAAATGCGTTGGAACAACACTTACAAGTTCGACACATGTAACTTTCTGCTGCAGAGATGTCCGTGCACCTGACCCTCCCTGTCACATCATCCTTCATGGGATGCATCCAGGACATGAGGATCAATGGTGACCCGGTCTCCTTCGAGAGGCTGTCTGGGGTGTTTGGTCCAGTCAACCTCAGAGAGTGTCCAGCGGGCTGACCCTAAGCATCTCACTGCCTCATAACCAAACCTTGGGACCACGTCCACTGGCAACCATGTGCAATCTGTTACCAAGACAGAGAATGTGTGTACGTGTAAGAATGTATATGTTATGAGTTTGTGTTTGAATGTGAGTATGTATGAGTGTGTGTGTGTATGTGTGTCTACATTGGAGATATGGGCAGCAGCTTACAGGATCATATGTGTTGCTCTGTATCAGGAAATAAGAGTGCTAATCTTTTCTGTTAAACATTTCTATATTTATTTTGTGATGAAATCATGTATTGTGTCACCATGTTATGAATACATATTCTAAATGATGTTTTACAATCTGGTTTCTAAATGTGTTGGTCCATTTATTCTCTGTTCTACAATCAAAATGCTACTGAATATGGTTGTGATTGGTCAGGGCTGCATTATGACCACCTGTAGTATGAGCAACCCAGCACTTTAAGAAAACGAATGACATGCCATTTGTGATGGTGCTTTAATGGTGATCAGCATGATCAGTTGATGTCTTTGTTCAACTCTTTCTTTTGACTCAAAGGTTTGTGTTCGAATCATTTGCAGTTTAGACCCATGGTGTTCAAGTCAGTGTCAATTTTTTTTAGGGTCTGCCAAGCTATAACTCTGCATGTTAACTGGTATTAATATACATGGACTCTTCACACAGGCCTTGAAATCACATGGTTTTATATGTATTGCATTACCATTGTTCCAAACTCATATTCCATTTTGCATTCCTATACATACATAGAGATGTTATGTGTGATTGTGAATGTCGGTTATACTAAGATTTTTTAACAGTATTTCTCCATAATTAGCATTAGTCTCAAAATTGTGATCAGTCATGTTTGGGACCATTTAGCCCATATTACTAAAATCAGAAAAACAAAATGCATTCATTTTGATTCTCCGGCAAGTGTATACCTCAGTGATTTGTAAATTTGTGCTAAAATCTGTGAAAGAAAAAAAAAAAAAAGCATGATTATTGGACATATTTTTACATTCATTCCTGTCTCGTGACCACTGATATTATGCGTTTGTGGACCCTTTTATAATCTGTCCAATGTATTTCCTTTATAAATCTTTGTCATTGCCATGGGTAGCTCTTGAGAAATGTCTTTTATAAAACGCAACAGACATACGTAATGTGATTTATTTTGCTGTTGCATCCCTCTGTTGTCCTTACATTTAAAACAATGTTACTGTTACCTCGTGGAAAAGTAAGCGGAGGTGTAGTTTTGAGAGATATCCGCGATTAATAGTTGATTTACCCAACAACACGTGTGAAGGCTTTCGATTGGGATTACACATAGACATGATGCATATGCTACTTTTGGTAGTAGACTAAATGCTGAATCATGTCCAATTGTGTAAATTGAAATAATGACACTTTATCTTCATATTCTATAGGCCCAGACAGGGTAATCAAAAAGTAATTGGACGTTTGAATTAGAATGGGTTGAAGTAAATGTGTTGTCACTGACTGTAATTGTAAGTAGATAACCAACCGTCTCAACTCTGCATAAACCCTTGTCGCCCGAAATACACGGACCATGCCAAATGTCAATATTGCTATACTTTGAGAACGTGGAGCATGGTGATAGTATTGAATCCTCGTAAGGTTTAGATCATAGGCAATTCTCAAACTTGGTCTTCAAATCGCTTTTGGCTGTCTGAATCTCAAGAAAACACCATCACCCAAGCGCACTGCTGCATTCAATGGCTCCTCGTAAACTCCTAGTTGTAGTTGGAGTCGTAAATAACGTCGTGTCGCGCATTCAAGTACTTTTCTTCAGACATAATAATTAAATAGACCCTGCAACCAAACTTTTTTTGGTGGACAATGCGCATCAGACATGCAATTTATGCTTTAAGTAATTTATTAAAAACAAAGCATGACAACAAAAGTTAAACAAATAGTGAAATTAGAAACATACATTACTACTACTGTTCCTCACAAAGAATGCCGAACAATAACGTATAATAATACAATACATTCTTGGTTCTTGACACGACTCAAGAACTACTTAAACGCCGCTTTAACGCCACATCTCAGTAACTCCGGTATAATAGAACATTCCCACTTTCCCGTACATCTGTACCTGTTCATGTGTAATCTGGTCGGATTTGCGATATTGCCGATAGCCTTGAAGGCAACATATTTCATTTCGGAACATCCCACCCCGCGCGCTCTACTCTCTATCTGCACCCAAACCAACACTCCGTCGGCAGAATACGGAAGACATACCACCTGACAAAAATGCAAACCGACATACATAGACTTTGGTGTTGTTATTTGGACCGGATAACCTATTAGTGAAATGTGAAAATCTAGATATGACAATACTTTATGTTTGGTCAAAACTGCGCCACAGGCTGAGACTATTCTGTCTGCAAGTCGACTAACCAGACGTCCCCTCCCTCCCCGGCTGCGTTCAGTTCCTTGCTTTCTGTATCGGAGATCTCAATGGCGGACACAACAGAACCAGACCGGCGAAGTGTTGAGGAGGAGAAAACGGACCGGATCGACGACGCAGAATTGGCACTGAAAGGAATCAATATGCTGCTCAACAATGGTTTCAAGGAGAGTGACGAGCTCTTCAAAGAATACAGGTCTGTCTGGCTTTTCCAGAGATAACAGCATCATACCGCAGTCTTATTTGGTCTGTGTCTGTCTAGTCTGTGTTGGAAACCCACGTGTGACAGTAGGCTACAGTGTTATCACGCTGTCTCTAACCCTGTTTTGTGTTCTTACATTTATATATTTAACAGCAGCGTATTTGGAAATATGATGACAGTTATAAGATGTAATGTTTTGAAGAGCCTATACTAAAACGATGTGGTCACACGCACAGAAGAAAATGCGTAAAGACATTCCATCATCCTCAATACTGCCTTTGCTCGGCATAAACAAAAAAACAAAACAATAGCACCATCTCAGTCATGCCTGTCTTCAAATGTTGTTAGTATAGCACCATCTGAGCAGGTGACAAGGAGGAAGTGAATCTTCAACGCCCATTGCAAATATTCTCACTCCACCACTCATGACACTCTCTCTGCCTTGTGGCAATCTCATGATGTTGTAACATATCTTTAAGCCAAATATAATGTAACAATGCTCTCACCAGTGAGTTGTTCTAAACAAACTAGCATTCATGCCATGCCACTGAATTTGTCTTTCAGCTACTTTAAATCAACACCTGTTGTTAAAAGATGTTCATTTTATGTTGTTCAGTTAGACTCTTCATGTCATCTGCAAATACATGCCACTGGTTGGATATCTGTACCTACCTGGGCTTGTGTTGTAGATTTACTGGATTTTCAGTGTTCAAAGGTGAAGGTTCACTCTCAAAAATGTCTTATAACCCATACCATTTGTGATCTCACCAGCCAACTATTTGAGTCTAATTGCTAGCTTCAGAATTTTGTATACTATTCTCAGAAATGTTACGTCAATTGATCAATCACTGTGTTATTTAAATGGTTCATCATCTATTGGAAGTGATTGCTTTCAAGTTTCATAATTAGTTTGACTTGTTGACAGAGAAGAGCAGCCTGTGTGTGTGTCCTGCCTCCTGGTGAGAGCTTAAATGTCACCACTCCTGCTAATTACATGTAGCACAGGGTGTCACACTGTGGTTGCTGCAACAGCAAGAGAGATGGAGGGAACTCCTTGACACATGACACAAACTGAGAATGAACCTCTGACTGGCCGTATTAGCTAAGCTGCTTCTAAGTATCTCAGTGCTGTGCTTGTGGTGTGTGCTGTATTATATGCCTCCTCAGAAATCACATTACCTTTTGAAGTGAATTGCTTTTGCCTGAGTGTGGGGCACGTTTGACCTTAACCTATTCATGTTTTCACAGTGGACCAATTCAGAGGGAATTGCTAGAGACATAAAACATTTTCCTCACTTCATCCCTCCTACGTTTTTATGCCTCTATTGTCACTCAACCATTTCTCTCTACCTCTCTTTCAGGAACCATAGTCCTTTGATGAGTTTTGGGGCCAGTTTTGTCAGTTTTCTGGTGAGTAGAGATGCAACACATGCTGATACATCAAACAGATTGTGCCACACAAGATGGTACAGACGGACAATTTATGCAATGGCAGACTTTAATTCAGTGATGAATTTGAGAATATAAGCTCACGTGCACCTGGTTCCTGCTGTATGTTGTCTGCTGTCTTGCTTACATGATTCACTTATTTGTCTCATTTGTTTAAATAAAAAGTAGGTAGATAACTTATTGCACTTTTCCCTCAGCACTGGTTCTGCTCTTAAATGCTTGTTTAGGAAGGAAATGCACTTACGATTTCTAGTGACTAGTAGTTCTCGTGCCTATATGTTGAATGCACTTATTGTAAGTCGCTTTGGATAAAAGCTTCTGATAAATGACTGTAATGTAATGTAATGTAATGTCCGTCAAATGTATCATCAGCGCTTCAATACATATAAGGAACATATTCATAGTATCAGACTGACTCTTTATCTTTATTTATCCAATTTGGTTTTGTTTTGCAGTGTTCATTACTTTTGTCAGTAATGAATCACAATCTTTATTTTCTCTTACATCTAAGATTTTGTGCGGCTCACTTGTTTTGCTATACTGCATTGAACAGTGTCGTTTATCTGGCTCCCTTATGTAGAATGCGATGATGACATTTGAAGAGGAGAAAATGCAGATGGCCTTTGAGGACCTCAAGGCCACAGAGAAACTGTGCGAGAGTGACAACACTGGTGTCATTGAGACCATAAAAAACAAGATCAAGAGGAGTGTGAGTAACAAAACTTGCACACTGCAAATACAGTGTATTGCAAAAGTATTCACCCCCTTGACTTTTTGCTGTTATTTCAAAACATATTTTAAACATTTCCACGCAAAGATTTCTATTCTTTCAAAGTTGTTTTAAACTTGTCTTTCTTGTTAACAAAGCTGAGACCAAGTCCCTTCACTAGACCTTAATGGGATCGTAGGGTGTAGGGTGGACTCTGCGTCAGAATACTGAAACACAGTAAGGGATATATGGTTCATTCATGGATGACATTAAAGTCCAGGTCTTGAAAATATAAACTGAAAGTACAGAACGTGTGACAGTAGGCTACAGTGTTATCACGCTGTCTCTAACCCTGTGTTGTGTTCTTACTTTTATATATTTAATTTAGCAGCGTATTTGGAAATATGATGACAATTATAAGGTGTAATGTTTTGAACAGCCTATACTAAAACGAAGAAAAGGCGTAAAGACATTCCATCATCCGTGTGACAGTTTCAGTGGCTTTTCCATTTTTAGTACAGAAATCAATGGAGAAATTGGACAGGAAAAACTAACTATAACATGTTAACATAACTATTTCATCTTTTGTATTTTCACGAACAGTGATGGGAGGGTGATGATTTATCTTTCCTCTGAAACTGTCCAGAATTGCTAAATACAATCTAAATATGACATCTGTTGTTGAACAAATATTTGCTAGTGTGGCAACTTACCCCGAACGCAGCAAAGGAGTTGAATACTTTTGCAAACTTGATTTCTCTGTTATTTTAATTTTATCCTTCCACATACATTTTGCTTTCACTTTGATAGAATAGAGTTCTTTTCACAGAACTTAGATGAAAAATCAGAAATAAATGTGTTTTGAAATGTTCTGGAATAACAAAAAGTCAAGGGGTTTTGCAAGACACTGTATAGTGACATTATCCATACGCATCCATCCACACACCGGTGGACTTTACCCTACTGCTCCCTCTATCAGTTGCTCAGTCCCCATGTGGCAAACTTGGTTAAATAAGGGATGAATAGAAAATAAACACACTTGACAGTCTTCATGAAATGTAGCAGTTTATACTGTACCAAAACTGCTAACAAGCTAACATCTGTTAGCTTGCCTGCCTTTCTGTCCAATCCACCAATCTGTAAGTGTGTGTGTGTGTGTGTGTGCGCGCGTGTGTGTGTGCGTGTGTGCGCGTGTGGCCTTTATGTGGGCAGATGGACTCCCAGAGGTCAGGGGTGGCTGTAGTGAACCGCCTCCAGAGGCAGATTATCATTGCAGACTGCCAGGTTTACCTTGCAGTGCTGTCTTTCATCAAACAAGAGCTGTCAGGTAAGATACTCTGTAGTTTTCACTTCATGGTGTGGAAGAAAACTTTAATATACTGTATGACATGAAACAGTAGTAGTACACATATGTATTAACAGTAGTAGTAGTTGCAGTACATGTATGCCATGCTGTATTTGATTCATATAAAGTTCCTAAATGGATTAATGCCTGTTTCAAGGATACTGATGCTTCATGTTAACTAGAGGATGACCGAGTTATAATATTGCAAAATACGTATTTGTTATTTGTTTTATCTGAATATCAGCAGGCCATTGCAAAATAATAACACCTCTCACTGATTTAAAATCTCCAATCCCCTGACAGCATACATCAAAGGAGGTTGGATCCTCCGTAAAGCCTGGAAGATGTACAACAAGTGCTACAGTGATATCACTCAGCTGCAGGAGGGCAGTAAAAGGAAGGCCTCTGAACAACAAGAGTTGCCATCCCCGTCTATGGTGTCTTCCTCTGACCAGTCAAACCACGCCACGCCACCTGGGCCAAGCCCCTGCCAGCATTCGGAGGGCATCAGCCCAGAGGCTCTGGACAGGCTGAAGGGTTCAGTCAGCTTTGGTTATGGCCTCTTCCACCTCTGTATCTCTATGGTGCCACCGCACCTGTTGAAGATTGTCAACCTGCTGGGCTTCCCTGGCGACCGGCTCCAGGGCCTGTCAGCCCTCACGTATGCCAGTGAAAGTAAGGACATGAAGGCCCCCTTAGCTACGTGAGTAGGTGTGCCACACATCCCTGTTAAAAGCAGTAGGGTGTCATAACTTTCTTCAAAGTATATTTGTGCATCTCATTGTTTGGGTTTGATCTGTGATTTGAAGGATATGATAAAATAATGGGAACATAATTACTAGACGAAAGGAAGTAGACATCATCTTTGTGAGATGAGATGTTGGCTTGTGTTTGATTTATGCCATAATTGGAAATGAATTGCCAGGGTATGAATCACTGAGTGACTGTATCATGTAAACATGTTTTCAGCCACATGGAATTGGGTGAATATTAATGCTATCCACAACAGAACACAAAAGCATGAAATCCCTGTCAGGTGAACAACTTTAATAATGCTGAATGCTGGTCCCTGGGTAAATAAATCCCCCCACCATCGCTTTGGCAATGACTAATCCTTTATTCCTAAAATAGATATGTGTTGGCAGCCAAATATGCATGTGTCTCCTTTTGCAAATCAACAGAGAAACTCAACATTGAGTGTTTGTCAGTTCAATAATCATAATGCTATATGTCAATTTTGCAAGAAAACAACTAACAATCTCAACTTCCTCTTTCATGTAAAAGACTAAAAAGGGCCTTAAATTGTTCTGATATTGTGAGAGCTGGTGCCACCTTTTAAAATGTGTTAATGTTTATATTCTCACTCATTACGGTTTTTGTGCTTCCTATGCAGGTTGGCCCTCTTGTGGTACCACACGGTGGTGCAGCCCTTCTTTGCTCTGGATGGCACAGACACACAGGCAGGGTTGATGGAGGCCAAATCCATTCTTCAACAGAGGGAGGCTGTCTATCCAAACTCCTCCCTCTTCATGTTTTTTAAAGGCAGAGTACAGCGCCTAGAGGTAGATACAGGTTAAAAATAAACCTTACTATCTGCTGCTATGTGGCCTGTTGTCTAGGCTTGGATTGTGCAATATTACTGCAACTCACAACAGAGTTCCCCTTTTCTAGTGCCAGATCAACAGTGCCTTGATGTCCTTCAATGATGCCTTACAGCTGGCCACTGACCAGAGGGAGATTCAGCATGTGTGTTTATATGAAATAGGTACTCTTCTATCTCATTTTAAACCACCTGGCTTGCTCAAGTCTGCACCATAATAATGTCTGATCGCTGATCATTTTAGGTTGGTGCAGCATGATTGAGCTGAGCTTCAGAGATGCCTACAGGGCGTTTGAGCGACTGAAGACTGAGTCTCGCTGGTCCCAGTGCTACTATGCCTATTTAACTGGAGGTAGTAACAGTACATATGAATTGGGTTTTAAGGGTATTTTTTGTCGATGATAGTTCTATGATGGCTCTAAAGCCTTATTATATTTTGTGATGCGGTGTAGTGTGCCAAGGAGCCACAGGTGATCTGGAGGGAGCAGCAGCTGTCTTTAAGGACGTCCAGAGACTTTTCAAACGCAAAAATAATCAGATAGAGCTGTTCTCCATGAAGAGGGTCAGTATGTCCCTAGTTGATTCTCCATTGCAAATTCTTGTTGCAGTAAAACCAGTGAAAATCAGTGATGTATGTATGCACACATTTTGACAGTCTGAGAAGCTGAGGAATCCCAGTCCATCCAAGGAGCTGTGTATCCTGGCTGTGATTGAGGTTCTTTACCTGTGGAAAGCTCTGCCCAACTGCTCCATCTCCAAGCTGCAGACCATGACACAAGGTACTGCACTGTCAGATGTGACAAACACACAGATGAAGGATGATTCAAATTACTGTTTTTGTTTGTTATTTGGTCTTGTGTCATTGGATGGAGCCACACTGATATCTTATTTTAGTTCTGCAGGGAATTGACGACGCCTCATGTTTTGGCCTAAAAAACTTGCTTCTTGGTGCCATAAACAAATGTCTTCATAACACCAAAGATGCCATTCAGGTACACTCATGTCTCAGACCAACAACATGTATACTGATATAACAGAGTACACACCATAAAATAGTCAATACTGTGGCGATAACAGTTATGTTGCGTGTCATGATTGATTCTTGCAGCATTTCCATCTGGCTGCAAGAGATGAGGTGGGCCGTCTGAGCAACTCCTACGTGCAGCCCTACTCCTGCTATGAACTGGGCTGTGTGTTACTGGACATCCCAGAGGTAAGTAATCTTTGTGAGTTACTGTTTCTCTTATCTGAGATTTTTTGGGAAGTTAGTGTAAATATTTCATTTCTTTTTCAGTCTGCAGGGAAGGGTCAAACACTAATGCTTCAGGCCAAGGTACAGTATGTCTCTTTATTGTATGATGTTTTGTATACGTTTTATAAACATATACTTTTACACTGTGCAATTGCACAAAGTTTAGTTTGATAATTTCCTTTTATTCACTATTAAGTCTTTCTTTTTATGGATTATGCAGGAGGACTATGCTGGCTATGACTTTGAGAACAGACTCCATGTTCGCATCCATTCTGCTCTTGCCTCATTGGGGGCTGCAGCTTCACCTTGACCAAGCTTTACTTACACCTTGGAAAAAACGGGAAAGAAAATCTCTTTGGAAAATCCACAATAGCATACTGGACGCTGATGTTACACTGATGTTTTATTTGTATTTTTATTTTTCCACATACTGAGCCAACACATCATTTTAAAATGTGTGCAGTATATAGGTGTTTTATGGAGGAATAGTTATAAGTTAAGAAATGTTTTGCAGTTGTCTGTTATGATCCTCATGATATTTGATGGACTTAATTACATGATAATGTACTGTACAATAGAATTAATTCATTGGGTTGTTATTGTTTATGTTAATAATTTCAAAAGTATATGACAACCTCATCAGTGGAGGATTTATAAAATTAGTTTTGAAAACAAAAATCAAGTAATGCTGCAGCAGTAAGGGGGATGATTTCCCTGTACAATTTGGAGGAAAGGTCTAGCCTTTGTCAGGTAATGTCACTTATCTACTAACTGAAAGCAATTAAAATGAATGACTCAGCCTATGGCTTTGAGAGACAACCTATTCATCTCAGTGTTAATCAATGAGTTTGAGATTTGTGACTAAAGGCTTTAGCGTTGCTAATCCATATAGTCACACGGTACGGTAATAGTTTTATTATTATTGCAGCAGAAATGTATTTATATCAATGTAAATACACCTTTGCACAGGGGTTTTTAATATGGGCTAACATGTCCTGTCACTTTTGAGTGGCCTAGTTGCACAGTGCTACTCTTATTTTATTTGCTGTAAACTGGTTCTCCTTTGTTTCTGTTTTAAGCTAATAAAAATATTTAAACTGTGGAGCAAGTATTTTATCAGATTTAAAATACACCATAATAAATGATAGTATTAGGGAAAACATGACGTATTCATCACTGTGAACATGTGCGTTCATTTTATAAAAAGATGTATGTCTATTCAACTTGAAGCAATGCCAGAGGCAGATTTGATTTTATGTCATTATACCAGTTGCCTTCCATTTTGTAGGGAATCATGTGAGTCACGTGATCATGTGATTTGCACCAGACGTGTAACTATGATGTACAAAAGCCTGCTGTTTTTAAACAGTTTGCCGACCCAACCTCTGCTGGTTCTTGCCAGACTGGTGACTTTTTGCCCTTAATGTGCGGGACATTTTATGAATTGATTCAGTTCAGTTGTCTCTCCTATCTTCAGAGGCAGATGTCTTAACTATTCCCCACTAATAATAATGTTCTGTACCTCCTTTAATGTTCAAGGAATAGTTTGGAAAACATGTTAGGTGAGGCATTAGCAAGTTGTCTCCTTCGACCTTGACTTTCTTGCCACGTGGTTCAATTTGTTCATTTTGACCGGCTAGCCATTAGCCTAACTAGCTCTGCGCTAAAGCTAACTGATGTTTGTTATAGTCTTTGCTTTTATTTTCTCTGTTGTAGAACCCAAGAGAGATTCCAATAAATCAAACAGAATGAACTCACCACATCCAAAGCTGGTGGGAATGTGCATTTTATCCACCATCACTTCCTCTCCTAAAAAATGTCAAGAAATAGGTATTGGAATTGGACAATTTTTGCTGTCATGAAATTGGAAATCGGTATTGGCACCCAGAAAACAGATCAGAGCATCTCTTATCCAGACCCACAGGCACAATGTGAACCCTTCCACAGGCTTAGATGTATCTGGAAGCAAAATACTGCGTATCCCTGCTGCTCCTGTTTATCAGCAGGCGATGAAAAGGCCTTGTCTGATGGGCCAACCATTTTCTAATTACCCCGAGGGGAAGCCAGGACTGGCTGAGGACATCAATGTTGTTGCTCAAGCCCCCCACCAGCACTTTCCATCACAGATGCAGCAGGCTGGCATGACAATGCTCAACAATGGAATGCAGCCAGAGTTAATCCACCAGTGCTCTCACAGGCCCAGCAAGATATCATTAGATATCATTAATTTCAAAGATGCCCTAGATTTATGTACATACAGATGTATCATTCATTCAGTAATTGTTCATAATTATTGTTTAGGTCAGCAAAGATCATCTGATATTGTGCAGACTCACCCCTACCAGTGCTACTGCTCCAGCAGGAATGGCAGCCATTGGTGTCTGTGTACCTGACATGCCAGGAGTCTTGAGAGAACATGGCAAGCTCCTATCAGAACATGGTTTGCTGTGGCCTGGACCATATGGCTAGCATCCCCATTTACCATGTCTGTGACCGCTGCTGCTGCAGCCACAGTGCTCCATGCCGTGCTCCTCCGTGCACACTCACAGCATGGCTGAATCCTTGCACCCCTCATTGACCCTGAAGTCCTTCATCCAGCCCCTAGCAAATTCCAATAGGCTCTGCCACTCAATAGCTAACTTATCGCAGGTGAGAAAGGATGTATGCCCAGCCAATGGCACACAGGTGCACTCACAGCACGCTTGTATGCAGGCATCAGCTGAGCCAAATGAGCTCCACCACCTGTTGTCAAGCCAACCTTCACTAGAGAGGGGTAAATCAGAGTGACATTTGTGGTCTACATCCAGCTGAATGCATATGGATCAGGCTAGCAGAGAAGAATACTGGCTAGAATACACAACATTAATGTGACTCTTATGTGCAGTGCTCTTTTACTCTTGAAATCAGTCAGTGGAAGGATGTGCTGAGTTTTTAGTATTAAGTGGTTTGTTTATTATGATCTCTTTTATCCTATAAGGTAAACATGTATGTACTGTTTATGGAGTGTCTATGTGTTTATGGATGTTTTGTCCTTGTCACAGAGATGGATGCTGTTTCAGCCTAAGAAAGGCCCTAGCATTAACATAGCATTAGCTTTCAGGTTGATGGCCTTGGTGTTTTGTTGATACAGATATTAATGTCAGTTAGGTCTTACAATTACAAATTTCTTTGACATGTGTTAATGCTTACACCTGAATTTGACTTGACTACTTAATTTAATGCCCTATATCCTAGACAGACATGTTGCCTAATTGTCTATCTGCATAAAAAAATGCTCTTGTATTAGTTACATTACCTGATATAAAATGTTCACTGCAAACACGGGAATTTTCTATAATATCCTCCATCCAGTAGGTTCTTCTAATAGCTTGCAACCAGAGGCCTCTGCTTCATTGATTCAAATTAAAAACAATTCTGATGGTATTCTATAAAAATGAAGTTACCGATTTCGTCTCTTTCTATTTTGGGAGCCCACAGTGCAACAGGACATTTTTTTTAAAATCATTTTTGAATCCCTAATAGAAAAGTTCATCAGAGTGTATGCCAGTCACACTTTTATTCCCGGCGGTCTTTTTGCAACCACTTCGATCGGTGACGCAAGCAGTGACGTCGTCAAAACAACTGGTAACATTTCAAACTACAGCCCTAGTTACCTGTACCTAACACGGGTCCAAATCCCGACTCGGGATGCTTTCTGCTGTAAGGTAACGTTACGTTTTCATTTCCAGCAAAGGTTTTTCTCATTTAAGCATAACCAAAACCTTACCCTGACTCTAACCTAATTGTTTTAGTCGTCTAAGCCTAGTTGTTTAGTTACCTAAATTTAACCGAAGTAGTTTTATTTTTAATTTGACGTTCACTAGTGATAATTTCTGCGACTGGCTGTATGTATGTTATAGTACGAAGCAATAATATTTAGTACGATATCATAACGAAATAGTGAATATAATATTTTTGTCTGCCTCGAAACACTAGTTTGGTTTCACATGAGTTTCAGACCTTTTTTGTAAATTGCATTTCTCTTTCCAATATTGTTTCTTTGATTTTGCCAGGTATGGATAACATCATCATACCTGAAGGACTGGAGGGCTTGCTGGAGTGCATTGCCAGAGCGGTGCTCATACAGCAGCCGAGAAACATCTCCAGCTTCGTTGCCTCATACTGCAGCGACCTCCTGCAGTACAGAGAGCGTCATGGTGAAGGTGACGTTTCTTTGGATTGGTCACTTGTGTCTTCACTAAATAATATGATAAGCATAAGATCTAATGAAAATTCAAACACCTTAAAGTCAGTTGTAAGTTAAACGTGAAGGGCAACTTTTAAATATACCCAACATAAGCTACTGCTGTATTTATTATTTTTTGTTGTTATTAGTAAGCAAGAATGCTCTGGTTATTATTAATATTATTTCAGATGAAACAAACCCAATGGATACAGATGTTGCTTTGATGTTCCAAGAGCTGTGGGGTAAGTTATAGTGTATTTTGACATTCACTTCAACGTGCAGTTGACCAGCATATCAAGATTGAATATTAACTAAAGCGGAAACACATATCTATCATATTCGCAACCTATGTGTGTTTTTGACAATTAACTTCACTAGAGACAGAATTTTTCAAGGACTGGGAAATAGGGGAAGCAGCCCACAGATCTCCCCAAATCACTCGGGAGACAGCTTCTGTATCAGGTGCTGTGGTCACCATGCTTTACTTATTTGCCACTGAAAGGCAATTACACCATTATTGTATACCACAGAATGTAATAGAATTTGATTTTAAAAAATGTTTTCATTTGCATTCAGCTCTTGAGAGTTCCCCACCACAATCCAGTTTGACAAGGATTCCCTCTGGGTCTGTAAGTGACACTAAATTGGAATCACCTCCATGTGAAATATCAGTGGAGACACGTCAAGTGTCTTCAATCAGGATTCCCACTGGAGAGGAGAGTGTGGAGAGAACAACAGAGACACCGGAGAGACACACATCTCTGAGACCATCTCCTCCAGCATCATCACGTAAATCCAGCCATACCAGGGTTTCCTCTGGGGCTCTCAGTGATAATGTCTCACCAGTTGTCTCTGCTAGATGGTCAGAAGTTGACTTTACAGGAGGATCTCCATCTGAGGCAATGACAGTAGAAGTCTGCACATTGTATTCAATCTGGGATTCAAGAAGAGATGAAAGTTTGTGTGGACCAACAGAGACAGCAGAGAGACAAAGATCTCCCAGATTGTCACCGGAGAGACAAAGATCTCCCAGGGTCTCTCCACAGTCATCTTTTGTATCAGGTACATAGGTCATCATATTGTATTATTTCATTCACTGAAGTTACGAATTGTATCATTAATAAACTGTAAACACAACTACATAGCATGTAGAAACATGCAAAAAGAATTTGATTTTATTGTGTCTCCAACAGTTGAAGATCTACCATCACAATCCAGTCTGACCCAGAT
>CABFOQ010049994.1:0-12437 GCA_900660455.1 Gephyroberyx darwinii | reverse complement strand
TCATTTTGCCAAAAAAACGTAGGACCAGAGAAGGTAAAGAGAGGGAGAGAGAAAAGGAAGAGATGGGGAGTGAACAAGTGTTTGTCCAGTCTCAGGGTGCTGGTTTATTGATAATGGTGGGGTGGGTGGGGGGAGGTAATTTCACTAATGATTAATGTCTCTGTGGTCGTGGCTAACACACACATGTACACACATGTACACACACACATGTACACACACACACACACACACAGGTTCGGAGGTTTCACTCTATCTGGCCAGACAAACAGCTCTATTTGAACTCTCCCTCAGCCTGAAAGGAATCCTTAATTACACAATATTACCCCTCTTCATCGCCCCACCGTGTGTGTGCTGTGTCCACTGCTGTTCCGCCTCCAGTGGTGTTTGAGTGCGCGTGTGTATGCGTGTGTGTGTAGCTGTGTGAGGTGTAAGTATTCAGTGGTAGCAGCTGTTTCACACATTGTGACAAAGGGGTTGAGGGGGACTCGGTCCCCACACATTCACTGCACTAATTGATTTCTGTTCAGCACTGTGGGAGAGTAACCCCCATCTACACACAGGCATGCTCTTGGCTAGCCTTTGGGACAGACAGTGCATTCCACTCACTCAAGACCAAGGTGTTACAAACAGAGACAGAGAGAGAGAGCAAGAGAGAAAAAGAGTCCCTCGACAAAGACAACATTGGAATCCAGTTTAATTTGCTCACAGGCTGCTTGTCAGACACTGAATATAGTGGCAAATTGTCCCCGCACTGTTCTGCTTCACATCCTCACATCCACACTGTCCAAAACTAACTTATCAGTCCATTCCCAGCCAATGCACATCCATCTTTAGTACACTGGACCAAAATAAATCAAACAGTAACAGTAATAGTGCATGGGAAACTTTTTCAAGGAAATGGGGAATATTGCAGTAACAGGGATTTGCAGAATGGGCAAAACAACTAGGAATAACATTATGGACAATAAAAAGCCATGACCATTAAGCAACATGATTTTGCTGTGATCTTTGATACTTTCCCTAGGAGTGGGCATCCAGCAATGACACTGACGTTTTTCCATTTTTTACTGTCTGACTGTAGACTAATGGAGGCTCAAGTCTTTGGAAAAGGCTACAAAAGCATATCCAGCCTTATGAGCCTCAACAACTCTTCTCTGGATATCCTCTGAAATTTCTTTTGACTGGGCATATTCCACTAAACGGTAAATGGTGTACCACAAGGATCCATTTGAGGTCCTACATTGTCTCTATATATAAATGATATATAAATGATATCTGTGCCTCCATAAATGACTGAAAACTACACTTCTATGCAGACGATACTTTACTCTTGCATGTGCACCATCTGTTGAGCAAGCAGTGTCAAACCTTCAAAATACATTCAATTATGTACAAAAATCCCTGAAGGATCTTAGATTAATGTTAAATGTGAACAAGACTAAATCTATGTTCTTTTCAAGAGGTAGAAATCTGGGCCATAACTCAATAAATATTGAATCTCTTCGTGCGGCGCAAATTGAATGAGTTTGAGCTTGGGTGTCTGGTTAGATGAAAAACTGACATTCAAAATGCTACTTGAACAGAGAATTTGAAAATGAAACAGGGATATCTCTACAGGATTAAGTTGTGCTTTTCTATTGAGAATAGGAAGATAATTGTTCAATTAACAATTATGTCAGTCTTTGATTATCAGGATATTATGTATATGCACACTGCCCCAACAACTCTGAAGTCACTTGAAGTGGTCTACAACAGTGTGTTGAGTTATTAGTGGAGATGAATTCAAGATTCATCACTGTATAATCACTTTATGATAGAAGGGAAAGACATTGTCTACTTTTTGTTTACAAATCATTGCCTTTTTACCTTACATCTCTCTTAAAGCACAAATCCATTTGTCATGGAACACGTTCTCAGGACTCTCATTCTTCAAACCCTTCGTTTTCACATTGAACTCAGGAAATTAGCTTTTAGCGGGAATTGTTAAAATTACATCTGTTTGTTGCACTAAATCACTTTAAGCTTTTATTGAAGGATATAGGAGAGCAGAATTGTTCCTGTTTTAAATAGATTTCTATTGTTATTCATATTTTCTACCTGTGTATTTTATTCTATTTTATTTCATTAATTGTATTCTACTTCCTGTTTGTATTCTATTTTTGTCTGTTTTAATGCTATTATAGTTCTGTATGAAGTTATTTCCTATGCCTCAGGGCCTCATTGTAAGAGAGCTTTTCTCTCAACTGACCTATATATATATATATATATAACCTTTATTTAAACCATTACCAAGCCAAAACTGAAGAATGAGAGACAAAAATATTTGTCCCAGAAATTCAATACATTTCAATGTTAACATTTCATTCTTCAACCTGCAATCTTGCAATGGACAGGGAGAAAGGTATGAAAAAGAGAAAGAAGCAAGAGAGAGCAACAGAGACAGAAAAACAGAGAGAGAGAGCGAAAGAGATTTGTCAGCTGGCCAGCGGTGCTTGTTCTAGACCAACAAGCTGCAGCATTAGACACTGAATGAAAACTAAATTAAGTCCATTTGTGGCCCTGCAGGTGGGCGAGAGGTGACTGTAGAGTGTTTATGTAGCAGAGTTTTGGGCATTCGAGTGAAACATAGGAATAAACAAATCAAAGAAACAGCCTGAGTAGCATTAATCAGAGACTTGGCCTTAATCAATCTTTCTCTCTCTCTCTCTCTCACTCTCTCACTCTCTCACTCTCTCGCTCAATACTTACACTGTAGTATTTTTTGATGTGGCGGCGGATGTCAAGTAGCAGTTTGTTGCTGATGTTGATGGCGTACTGAATAGGTTGCCCCCCACAGGGGATGTGACAGCATCGCAGGAGACTGGGCTCCAACTTCAATCCCTGAAAAATGTACAAAGTATAAACTCAAGAGAAAACCAATAGATCAATCCATATACTAACCTAGGACAATAAAATACAATAATTATGTTCATTTGGAACCATTAACCAAGCCAAAACTGTTCAATCTCATAGAAAAGTGCAGTATTACTTCACAAAACCAAACCGAGAAACTGAAAAATTTGTGGGGAAAAAAAAAAAGTGAAAGTGTTTATCCCCTGCCCTGAAAACCATACTGTTGGTGCAGAAGTGGACTGCATATGGTTTAATAGCAAATAAGTCATGACCTTTAACTTTTAAAACACACAAAAATGAGTTATTGTTTGGCTTTGTTGGGCAAGGTTGCCTGAAGGTTAAACTAGCGGGTATGTGACTGTAAGTCCACCAATTGTGAATTGGAAGCGAATGAGTTACCACACTCCTAACAGAAACGTGGGACATGGGATGGGACAAGGCTAAAGACATTTCTGTGTGATTAGTCTCATGTTAGGTGACAGGTAAATCCAAGCAGACCACTGTACATAAATACACAGGGTACCATGATGGAGTTCTCTGCTGTTCTGATTTGGTGCCTTGGTGGTGGTAGTGGAGTGACGAAATACTAGAGCTTGCCCATTAGGTTTAAACCTCCACAAAGCACTTGTCACACTAGAGGTCAGCATGACCTCAATACCTCTGAATTGTCCACTTGGCAGCTAGACCTCTGGTTAATGCAATAAAAATGGTAACATACATAACACACTACATAACAATTACACTAAATATAACTGCTTTAGACACTCTCCCTTAAACCTGAAGGTCATTTAGTTGTCACACTGACAGCAGCAGAAAAGTATGCATGTTCCCACATGGGAACCCACCTCCCTAGTTTTTGCTTACCTACATTGTTCCTTTTTGTTCAAAAAGTGCCAGATTTTCTTTCAGTTAAGCTAGTTGACTCATTTGCAGCTACACACATAAGCACGCACACACAATCAGAAATTAACCCTCCCCATTTCTATCTCTCCTCCTCTTCCTCTCCATATTTCTTATCCTCGTCTGGTCTGGATGAAAGCAGCCTCTCTCTCGTCTCTCCGTGCCCTTCTATCCTCCACCCTCCCTCCCCTATTCCTTCCTACTCTTATCTTCCTTGTTTCATTCCATACTTCACTTTGATAACAGTACTCTCCCTCCCAGGCATCCTCTCCCTTCTCAGGATTTTCTCTATCTTATAAAAAGGCGGGCCACTTACATGTTTTATTTCTGACTAATTGAAGAATATTGCATTACAGTCATTTAGCAGACGCTTTTATCCAAAGCAACTTACAATAAGTGCATTCAAGAAATGGGACAAATATGTGAAGACAAATAAGCAAGTCCTAAGAGGAAGGGTCAGGGTAGTGTTTCTTGAAGAGGTGGGTTTTTCAGTCTGCGGTGAAAGATCATCAGTGGCATCAGTGGGTAGTGGCATCTGACATCAGTGGGTAGTTCATTCCACCACTGTGGGGCCAGGACAGAGAAGAGCCGTGACCGTGTAGATCGACCGCAGGGGCCTCTAAGCGACGAGACAACCAGTCGCCTCGAGGCAGCAGAGCGAAGTGGTCGGGCGGGGGTGTAAGGCTTGACCATAGCCTGGAGGTAAGAAGGAGCTGTTCCTTTCACTGCCCTATAGGCTAGCACCGGGGTCTTGAACTGGATGCGAGCTGCTACAGGGAGCCAGTGAAACACCCAATGTATTTTCTATCTTGTGTTTATGTGAAGCTTATGGACAAGCGCTAATCCTTCGTCTTGCATTAGGGGCTTAAAATGGGCTCCAGTAACCTTATGTTTGTTCCCAAAGGTTTGTTGTGTGCTCTTGACTCTTCACCCGTCCCATCATGTAAAACCTTTACCAACCAAACGCTACAATTTAAATAGCATTTTGTAACACAACAATTAAAAAATATATATGTATACATACACACACGCATATGTGAACTGCCAATTCCTGCCCTTGTTTTTCTTAACCTGATGAACCTAATGCTCTCATGCGTGTAATGTGCAGCTTTCGCTCTGCGTCTATTTAATTGTCCAATGTGTTATATCTAAAGCTCTCTAAAAGTCAGGGGAATCCTTGCCCTTCTCTCCAGCTTTTCTTCCACTTAATCTTTCCATCCCCCTCTCTTGCTACCCCCCATCAAACAACTTTCCTTCTGTCTCTCCTCCATCATCCATCGCTCCCCCTCCTCCCACCTTCTCTGGCTCTGAGTCAAGGCCCGTCTGTCCTCCCCTCTCACTGAGCTGTTAGACTATATTCACCACCCTAATTAACTTGCCGTCTCATCAGTTTCTCAGTGCGTGTGCGCCTCAACATGGCATACCAGCCCCTAATGCGGGGTGGGAAATTAACACCAGCCATCAGCCAAATCCTAGTTAGTTTTGACTTAAGCTGGCAAATTTGTTGACATTACCAGACACTCTGGCAGGTAACCAACCATCATTTGGGGACCGTAACCTATCTAGAAACCCATTGTGCTGGTAAAATGGGAAGTGGCTGGTGAATATAGGAGGAACTAAAATTTCATGTAATAGATTTGTCTAGTCCACTATCTTATCTGTGAGTGTTTGTGCCTTTCAGAAAGGCATACTAGTGCAACTGCTGAAGTGTGTGATGATATCAACCTTTTACGGAGTGTGTGTGTAATACTCCTTTTTATAATGTAATGAGAGTCGTCCATGCCAGCAGAGGACAGAGGGTAGTCAGTTTTATTAGTGTCTTAGAGACAGGAAAAAGCTGTATGCCCTGCTCCTCATTAGAAGCTGATAACACACATGCACACACGCACAGGACCTTGACCTGACAAATGCTTAGAGGTGTGTGTGTGTGTGCGCACACAGGGCGGCAGGGGTTAAGGAAAGGCTTTTCAAGTTGTGGAGTCCAAACTATGCCAATGAAAACAGAGTCTCTTTTGGAGCCAGGCAGCTGTCTAAAAATACAGACAGAGACACAATATAGTGGATGACTAAATCATGAATCCTTTACAGGACGTTTGATACTTTGACTTCCATCCTGCTAAGAGTGAGTGTGTGTGTGTGTGTGTGTGTGTGTGTGTGTGCATAGGGCATTATTATGATCAGCACAGTTATGCCTCTACTGCAGCTTGAGCTACTGGTTTGATGTGTTTCTATTCTGACCCTCGTATGCTAGGAGTATTTGAGTGCTGCTGGGTTTTCAGGCAGGTTATGCTCAACAAGCTGGTTTAGTCAATGTTCCTTTTTGGGTCATGTGACCTCTTAAATCTGTACACATTTTTCATTCCTCTTGGAGAGAAACTGTTTGGGAAAGCTGAAATTCTGTTGTCTTTCCAGCTGCCAGAAGGGCTGACCTGAACACAAGAGGTTTGAGAAATATGAATTTTTGGTCTTAATATGCCCAGCCAGATCATCTGTACATCTAACAGCAGGGTTCACACAGATTTTTACTCAAACAAACATTTTTCAGTAACTGTCCACGTCTGGGTTCAACTGTTTTTTGTTGTTGTTGTATACTTGCTATGAATTAACCAAACAAAAATGTTCACAACATTGCCAAAACTTTCAAATTTTAAATAGCATCATGACGTTAAGAGATGAATGATGTGGGGCTTTTACGTCGGCTACCACTGAATGCGTCTACTCACAGCTCCCTCGAAGACGTTGTCGTAGATGTTGTCAGTGCCACATTGAGGGCAGGTGAATGTGAACCTCTCACAGTCTTTGTAGCGTTCTTCGTCAGTCAGCTGGACCGGAGCTCCCAGCAAACCTTCACCCTCCTCCTCCCTCTGGTACTGCTGCTGGGCCCGGAACTGACTGGGGTCCAGACCTGGGATGGAGAGTAACAGTATTACTTTATTGATCCGACAATGGGAGCTTCCTATACATTTACATGTTAGGCATTTAGCTGATGCTCTCTTAGTAGAGAGGAGGATGGAGCAAGGAAATAAAGTGGTGGTCAGAAATACTATGGGGGGTAACAGGCAGGGCTTCCGTCACGGCCTTTCCATGACTTTCCATAACTAAGGCAGAGTGCTTCCATGACCTAAAAATGCTATACCTTCCTGGTTTGTTATTGTTGTTCATCAGCTCAGAAATGTTCTAAAGGGGCTAACAGTCTGGTTTCCACTCCACTGCTGTGGAGACAAACAGCTGAAAACCACCATCTGATGTAATAAATGTATGTTGTAAAGTTGTAAAATACATTCTGTCAAATTCTCTGATTTCTCCAGAGAATTTGTTTCTCTGTCAGGAATACACATGACCAGGGGGAACTCTGAATAGAGAATTGTAAACAGAACAGAATTAACCAGGATTTATACATGTATGACTGAGCGTGACTGAATCTGTATCACTGAAAGGGCAGTGTTCACATGAGACAGGAGAAACATAATACACATGAATCAGTCCTTATACTATTGGAAAGACGAACAGACACGTTTATAACCAGTTCTCACCAGTCAATACAGACACAAATCCTTGTTTATGCTACTTTTTTTTTGACTTATTCTTTTAGTTTAGTTTCTTTACAGTTGAAATATATATACACACACACACAAGTCCAGGCTTAAACTACAGATTTTTTTTAACAATTCTCCTGCCACATGCTGTCACCATTAATTTCATTCATTTATCTTCACTGTATGCTATTTGAACAGATGCCCACACAGAGAAGGGGCAGAACACACTGCTGGTTTACACACCCACCCCCCTTATGGATTCCCATCCAAACCATGTATTTTTATATGTTTGGTAAACCAAATTGAAACATCTATTTTGTATTTTTATTGGTCTGTCATGATGTTAGGTATGACGGCTTTTCTATGTTTGGCTGTCTCAGCTGTCAACAGCCTGTAAAATGGTAGGAATTATGATATGTTAATGCTAACACGCGTATAAAGAGAGATTAGTAGCATCGCTAGTAAGTTAGCTGCACCCCACAAATACCCAGTGGCCTGTGTGTATTTATAACTTAGTCTTAGCATTGTATTGTCGTTCTTAACCAGGCTGCTTGCGATCATGGGATGTCCAAATACTGACTTTTTCTACCATTGCTCTTTTAAGTTTACCTGTTTTGTTGTCATTTAATTTCTGTTACTCACTTATGATTTTTGTTAACTTTACTTTGTTGTTGTCTCTCAGATATTTTCATATTATAATTAAATTTTTTTATCTCACTTGCAAATCTGACATTTTTTCTGTTCTTTCTGTATTGTATCTATTATCTATCTACGTCTATTTATTTATATAGGCATAAACAAAAACAATCTGGTTAAAGGAATCAACGTAACGCCTAAAATGTAAATGATAAAACACTGGAGGAGGCTGGACTGCCCACTCTCCTTTAAAACAAAAGGTTTACGTGACTCTACCACAGTCTACTATAATCTCACCCAGCCACGTGGCTATGAGCACGCCGTCAATGCCCTCGATGGGGTCACAGATGCGGGACACAACGGGATGGACCTGCTGGGCCAGGTAGTACTGGGTGTCCAGGCTGAGGCCCGCCTGCTTCTGGAGCTGCTCCAGGGCATAGGCTCTCTGACTGGCTGCCAGCGTGGAACCATCCTGGGGGAAAAGAGACAGACAGCGGTGTGGTGTTAGGTTGTACTTCACTGGTCGTTAAGAGTATGAATCAACCATATTTTGTAGGCATCAAGGAAACAGGAGAGTAGAGAGGATCCCTCACCTGTAATAATATTTACTTTGCACTACAGGGTGTTAGTTTTTTTTTTTTTTATTGTTAGATGGTTCTGTTGTCTTTGATGAACGTCTTTTAGCTGTGTGGCTTTTCAAACCCTGAGAACAGGATGAATATCACCTGGTGGATCAATACACGATGAAATGAATTCAACTCAACTGAACTAAAAAATAGGTTGGGTGTTGTCATGAGACCAAAGGAAATATTAAAACTGGCTAAAACTAAACCTTATGCACAACACACTGTGTTTCATTATGCCATATGAAACATGGCCTGCCTACTAAAAGCCTGGATCAGTATCTGAAGAGGGGAAATTCATGTCTTGATCACAGCAACGGGACAGTAAACCTACAGCCAGAAAAACTCTCTTGTTTGAAGATTTAATAATGTAAGGTAATGTTGACTGAGACAATGACTTATGCACAAACACAGAATTGCATTCATTCATGTTTGCCATTCACAGAGTCACCATGCACGTGCCATTCAAAAACTCTCATGCACACCTGGCAGATGATATAGGAGACGGTGTCTCCGGCTTTGACCCGTCGGCCGCCCTGGGAGTTGATCCACAAAGCCACGTGGACATGAGGCAGGCTCTTCTTATCTGGGTAGTCCTGAGGATCCTTGGTCAGAGCCTGGGGGAGGTTGGGGGAGTAGGTGGAGAGACAACAGACAGAGTGAGAATGAAGAGACAACTAATGGCTGAAAATGCAAATAAAAAACATAGCTTGTTATTAGGGTTGGGCGACCTTGGGGATCAGTGATGGATGGACTGAATCCCCCGCTTGTAAAAACTTAACATTTTTCTAAATTTAGTCACATAAAATGCAGCTTAGTGCAAGACACTCAAATTCAGAAGCACAAACAGGGATACAAATTATACTTTAGTTGATTTAAAATAAATTTAGAGCTAGCACACACACCTGACATTTACCAGAGCCTTCCTCAGGTGTGCTGATTTTGTCCCTGCATGAGTTTCCACATTTGAGTGAGTTGTGCTACTGCTTCCTATTGAGAACACCATCACCTTGTACTTGTTCAGTTTTGTTCTTAACTGCATGGTCTTACACTATAATTTAAGACGCCCATTCCATTCACATTTAAAAGCCACAAATCAATTCAAGCCACCATGCATATAGTATATGCAATGGCAACTGGTCAACAGGAGGATGTACACTTCCTCCCAACCCTACTGTCTACAGAAGGTTAAGTCTTATTCCAGAGACACACAGGCACAATCAGCCGTGTCCTCACCTTGTTTATCTCATACTGGTTGAGCGGTATGCCTCCACTTGCTACCTTCTCTCCCACCTCCACCAGGTGTCTCTGGATGTTCTCCACAATGGCGTCACGGCTCTGGTCCGACAAGATCTGGCCAATCACATAGCTAGGAAAGGAGAGGATTTTCACATTACCGTCCTCCAAATGAATGTATTCATGCAAAACAATTACTTTAAATGTAACGTTTGTCAAAGACCAATGCATAGATTTAAATTCTGCTGCAAAGCCTGAGATGTAACTATAATGATGTTTAATAATTAAGGAAGTAACTCAAACAAACTCAAAAGATCTTATGACCTTCTTCTTTTATCAAATTCTTCCACTAATATTGTCTAAGTGGGGTCAGCCGTATAAACTGGGTACACTTTGTCCTGATTTTAATCTATATGCACACTCTTGTGTGGGTGGAACGGTTGACCGTCAACTTGTGAGACCTGAACGTTGATTGCAAAATAGGTTACTTTCCCTACCATTAATGTCTTAAGTAAGGCTGCATGATGTAAAAAAACAACAACATCATATGGCCATTTGTTTTGCTGAAGATTGGGATTGCAATGAACTGCAATAAATGTAGACACTGTTTTTCCACATCGTTTCTTGGAATATTTCATAACGTGAAAATAAGATGCTCCCGCCTAGTTGACGTACTTGCCGCACTCCTTGGCCAGGTCACACCAGTCCCTACGGACGATGTCCAGGCCTTTAATCTCCTGCTTGGTGCTGTAGCGTCCATCCCCGTGCTGCTCCACCACCAGGGCGGCATACTTTTTCTTCTTCAGCAGTAACAATGACTTGAACACGCCATCAATGTCAATCTCCAGAAGTTTGTACAGCTTGTTTACCTCTGCCTTCACCTGGGGATGATGCATGCATTTTAAAGGCTGTATGAGTTAACCATGTTGGCAAGGACATACAAACATACAGTACATACACTACCGCTCAAAAGTTTGGGGTCACCCAGAAAATTTCATGTTTTCCATGAAAAGTCACACTTTTATTCATCAAATGAGTTGCAAAATGAATAGAAAATATAGTCAAGACATAGGTTAGAAATAATGATTTTTACTTGAAATAATACATTTGTCCTTCAAGCATTGTTTTCATCAATCCTCCATTTGCAGCAATTACAGCCTTGCAGACCTTTGGCGTTGTAGCTGTCAATTTGTTGAGGTAATCTGAAGAAATTTCACCCCATGCTTCCCTTCTCTTTCTATTCTAGTTCGAGCCAGTTTGCGCTGTTCTGTGAAGGGAGCAGTACACAGCGTTGTATGAGATCTCCACTTTCTTGGAAATTTCTCGCATGGAATAGCCTTTATTTCTCAGAACAGGAATAGACGAGTTTCATAAGAAAGTTCTTTTTTTCTGGCCATTTTGAGACTATAATCGAACCCACAAATGCTGATGCTCCAGATACTCAACTAGGCCAAGGAAGGCCAATTTTATTGCTTCTTCAATCAGCACAACAGTTTTCTAATGATCAATTAGCCTTTTAACACGATAAACTTGGATTAGCTAACACAATGTGCCATTGGATCACAGGAGTGATGGTTACTGAAAATGGACCTATGTAGATATTGAATTAAAAAATCAGCAGTTTCCAACTATAATAGTCATTTATCACATTAACAATGTCTAGACTATTTCTGATCAATTTAATGTTATTTTAATTGAATAAAATTGTGCTTTTCTTTCAAAAATAAGGACATTTTTAAGTGACCCCAAACTTTTGAGCGGTAGTGTATATTCAAAGACGACAGCTAGGAGAACGTACAACTTCTCTCTCATGTTGGGTACACATGTGTAGAGACAACACACAGACACAGCTGACACACATTCATGAACACACCTTGTGGCCCATCTTGAAGACTTCCTCCAGAGACCTGCTGTTGGTGTTGATCATGATGGAGTCAGTGTCACCATAGATCACTTCCAGATTCATCTGATTGATACAGGAAGTAAAATTGCACCAGTAAAGAAGCGTTATGGAGGTAAGAGAAGATGAATTTGTTGAGTGAAGTTTTGATTACATTCACTGATCAGGGGTCTCTAGATTTAGAACAAGCAGTAGCTCGTCAATAACCCACCTTCTGAACCATGTCTTTGGTGTGCATCAGAATCTGAGGGAGAGGGCAGACATGACAGTATGAGTGGGACACCAATACAAACAACAGGACATGTTACAGTGCACACACACACAATAAACAAACAATTCACACAAGAAAAAACAATGATTATTAAATATTAAGCATATGCCATTTATTGTGTGTATGCGTGGTGTGTGTTTGCACGTGCAGTTGTGTGGACATGGTAACAGAGCAGGTGACTTGCTATTAAATGGGGGATAATTGGCTAAGAGGGCAATTAAGAGGCCGTGCTGCGACAGGCATTTTCCCCCCAACCCACACACATACTAACAGACATACACATACACACACATGTCTTAATGACTCATAATGGCCTTTATCACCTATAGAGTGAGTGACGGACAAATAACAGAATTCTGTTCATGCAGGTTTTATGTGTGTGTGTGTGTGTGTGTGTGCGAGAGAGAGAGAGAGAGAGAGAGAGAGAGAGAGAGAGACTTCTG
>CABFOQ010049992.1:0-24466 GCA_900660455.1 Gephyroberyx darwinii | reverse complement strand
TTGGTAGACTACCTTTCATTTTGTGGAAGATGAGCTTTGCAATGTCTTCCGGAGCGACGTACTTGGTTTGCTCCCCTGCTGTAATCTCATACCGAGGCTTGTCTCCTCTGTTCGCCACCTGAACATATGGTTAGACTTCTTTAGGACAGCAAATAAACTAGATGAAGTACAGGGAGGCTGGTGTCAACATCTGTAACAGGGTATCTGCAGGTTTCAGAGAGCCAAATTTAAAGCGTTTTGATACTACCGGGGTGAATTTTTTTATCAGTCAAAACTATTTTTGATTGAACATAGCTCATGAAAGTTCTGAAACTATGAATGCGCAGAATAAGAAAAATGATTTCATTATTAAACTGAAGCATGAAGTCCAATTGCATTTAGTAAAGCAGATGGCATCCATACTGTACAGCTAACCCTGATCTGTATTAACCTAAGGAGTGGACATGCATTGCGTGAAAAATATGATCTCTACTATGTGGATTAGAGACATTGTAATACTTTTTAAGGCCTTCAATTTAGATGATTTATTTTTGCTCTGCATAACACATAAGGAGATTGTTTCATACACAACTGGGCAGAGTGGGTCTGTCTAAAACAAGATGCTCACCGGACATTTACTCTCTGCTTTGTGAGTCTGCGTCTCTGGATCTTCAAAGCTGCCCGTGGAGACACAGAAAAAAGAGAAAATCTATAAAATGTCACTGTGGTGGAAGAAGTACAGAGTGGAGGACAAAAAGTACCCTGAGAGAGGAATGTACAGTATACAGCTTTACAGTGACGCAGACAGACAGGTCATCCCTACCCTGGTTGACTGTTAAGACAAGTGAAGGGTTGTAAACACACTCACCTCCTCCCCAGAACCTGTTTCACTTTGACGACAGTGTTGGCAGCATTTCGGACCCGTCCTTGCTTTGCTGCGATACCTACAATCTGCAGGGGATGAGATTATGAACACTCAGTTGTTCACAGGGGTTATAGCACAAGACCTGAGGACCTCCAATAAGGTCCCCAGAGGGCAATATCACCTGAAAGCAGCTGTTGAAATTTGGAATCCACTAGCCACTGTGGAGTGAAAAAAACCCAGTCATTTCACCTGCTCAGTGTCTCTGTAGGCCACCACGGCTGGGGTCACTCTGTCTCCCGCGTCATTGGCCACCACATCAGCCCGACCATCCTGGACACAATGCACTCACATGGTCATTTAAAGCTACACTGTGGTTTCCAAAAGAAAATCTGAACCTCTGAAATGTCAACAAAGTTTAGGATAGGGCTTCACTCCCACTTTCCAGAATCCCCCCCAGGGATCAATAAAGTATCTCGCACTACTGAATATACAAAGCATTTTAAAAGTGAAATTAGATCCCTGAAGCTACCTATCCTCCCACCTCATTCTGTTGATTCACTTGGCTTCACTTGTCATGAGATTTGAAATCACCGCTAAGCATTTGAAAAATATCTTTGAGACATTTTTGTCTACAAGACTAGATAGTACAGCTGTGGTTTTCACCCATGTACCATCGTGACCCAAGAGTGTCCAGATATTCATTCCAACTAACCACTACCACATCTGATTTCACTGATGAACACACCTTCAACCAGAGAGCACTGAAAACAGACTCTTGGGTCACGATGACTGAAAACCACAGACTGGTCAGCCCAAAAGCTAGCCTAAAGCTGTCTCTTTCATTGTATCGCATCAGCTGCTACTAGCTAACCGGTACTGTTTCACAAGGATTCAGGTATTACAGTTAATATAAATCTGTTACTCGAACATAGGGCTGCCGTGTGGAAGCTTATGCTTTTTAAATTGGCCACTAGTTACCTTAAATATCGCCACACAGGCGCATGTGTAACCGAAGTGAACTCCAATTGCTGCCATGCTGAAGAAGCTCTGCTCTGCTCTGGAAGCGGGATGCACACTTCCTTCCGTCTGCTTGGTCCAATCACAGCAGTGACTGTAGTGAGTCACAGCGTCACTGGGAGTTTAAGCCAATCAGATGCTTGATCAGAAATATATACGCAGTCCTGTCTGGCCAATAGCAGCGCGTCTGTTTGACTCTGCTTTGTGATAGGGAGCCGAAGCGGAAGTTAACCGAAGACCCGCCCACTGTTTACTAGCTGCTAGGTGGCTAGCGCGATTTTCTAAGTAATTATCGCGTGAACCAGAGGCGTCTTATATTGACGAAACAAAGCAATATATATATATATATTTATTTTTTTTAAATCACCCTGCGGCATCCACAGTTACATGAGCAATTACGAAACGTACACATTTTGTAACTTTTGGGGAAAAGTTGGCGGATGTCTTATATTGCGTTGTATGAGGAGCAATGCCGGTTCCGGTCGGGACTTTGCGCAGCTGTCACGAAATTGCCAATGCGTCATTGTGCGAGCGCGCTGCTTTTAAAGAGAATGAAATTAGCTGATTTGATTGGCCGGAATTGAAGGCAGCCCTCACCTCACCTAATGATAATGTAGGTATCTTAATCCAACCTCTTTGACCACTGCGCCTCTGGTCACCAAAATAGATTGGACACGCCCACTTGCGCCCTAGACTTTAGACCTGCGCCTTCATTCACGAAAATAGAGCCCCAAGTGTTGAACGCCCTGAGGAACCTGGACTGGAGTAACACTGACTGTACTGGTTGTGGTTGTTTAATGGTGTAGTATTATAGACATAGATGTATGTACCTTTATAGGAATCATGTTTCTGGCTTCCTTCGCCATTCTACTCTTTTCCAGAGCTTTTTCTGTTTCCGTGGCAAGCGACTGTGAAGGTTAGACAACCCCAGCATGGTGTGATGAGTTATTTATAGCCTGGCTGTGGTCTACCAGGGCATTCAGTTCCTCCAAACAAGTCTTAAACAGACTTGTAGTGTAGTACAGTACTGATAGAACCAGCAGCTTTTCAAAATACACAATTTCAGTAGTGAGTGCTTGAGGCTGACCATCACCCCAGGCCCCTTGGCAGTTTTCCCACCATAATCTGTACAATGTGTGTAATGACAGTAAACTGTGTCTGCAGTGTGTGTGGGTTTCCTTCAGAGAGTGTATGGCAGTTTGACCTCTGACCACAGAGAGCTTAGTCCCACCCTGGTGGATGAAGAGCTGGTCAAGGCCTGCAGTGTCGCCCAGGGCAAGGAGGGGAGGCTGGTGAGAACACACACACACACACAACTCCAAATGGGAATGATGGAAAGACTTTTGTGCATTTTAGGAATTTCTATAGATTTACACGAATTCCAATATGTATAACCCCAATCTAACATTACTCAAATTCTAAGGTGCAACAAGTACGAGGTACAGGTTGATTGGGTTGTTGGCCAGCACAAAGCTTAAGAGCCTCGTTCTCAAGCCCCCCAAAAAGACGTAGCAGTATTACTATAGTATTTTGCATGGAGATATATTACCTAACTAGACGTTTCGTGGGATCTCTGCTCTAATTGGCTTACTCTTCTACATTGTGAAAATGTGACTGTGTGTGTCCACCTTAGCTCAAGGAGACGGGGGGTGCTGTGTCAGACCTGTGTAGGAGGAGTTCTATCGATGTTGTTCCATTTCGTACCGGTCCTATAGAGGCCGTAGATTATTTAATACTCATTTAATGGGTCGGTGTGTATTGTTCTAGTGTTACTACATAGGAGCCAGTAGTGATGCAGCTACTCGTGTCACAGCGTTGGTGTCACGGCCTCTCGCCTCGCATGTTCCTGTAGAGAAGATCTGCCAACGTCTCAACAACACAGACACACAGATCTGCCAGCTCAAATATGGTAAGGCGTGTGTATAAATGGGATAAAATACGCTACAACTACTTAGCTGACCGTGTGTGAGTGGAAACAGGGTAAAATCCATTAGTGTCTGTGTCGTCTGCAGAACGTCAGCTGTGGGATCTGAGCAGCGCTGGGCTGAATAAGCTGAGAGTTGCTGAGCTGAGGAAGGTTTTGGCCTCCTGGGGAGAAGAGTGTCTAGGCTGCCTGGAGAAACACGAGTTCGTCAGCCTCATCCAGGAGAGGGCGCCACTGCACAGCCACACTGCTGAACTGTGAAGAGAAATCAGCATCTTCCCCATCCTGAAAAAACAAGAGCTTCTATCACAAAGATCTAAGAGAACTTCTCCATCAGTATTGATCTGCACGGAGATGAACTCTGATGGATACCACAAGCATGAGGATGTCTTTTTCCATTGCTTCCGTTTTCAAATAAAACTCACTGGTTCTGTTAATTTAGTAGCTCATTTTATGCTCAAACATATTGGTTTTGCCTTTGAAGGCAAATAATGCTCAAAGTTAAGCCTCATTTTGGCAAAGTGCAATTGTGCTTTGCAATTGACATTTTTGTAAAGGGTTAAAGAACGTATTTAAAAACATGATCAACTTTACACACCACTTGGAACATGTCTTAAAAAAAAGTTTTCCAATTGTTCCAGGGGTGCTGGCATAGACATTTGTTTTCTGTCACTATAACCTGATACATACAACATCTCTGTTAGGGATGCAGAGAGTCAATATTAGTTAGATAAACATTAGATAGATAAACATAATTTGCATGAAATAAAATCTATTTGGAATTGGATTTTGACAACATTGCAAATGCACACTCCTCAATATGGAGTGCAGCAGTTTGAAATTCTGGATGCATGATATCTTCATTGCTGCTTGGTCATTAAGTGGAGGTCAGTGAGATGAGCATAAAACCAGACGGGTCCCAGAAAACAATTCATCAGTCTTTCAGTTCATCAGTCTTTCAGTTCGTCTTTGAAGAGCCTCTTGGGAGTCCGGATGGAAAGATTCTGCAGGGTGGAACAGCCAAGTGGGGATTGATACAACTCCGCCTGAAACAGATGAAAGCAGCAATAAAAGCAAGTTCATGTGAACTACACTACAGTACAGCATCTTTTCTATTAGCCTGGCATGTACCCGAAGCTGTTTGCGTGGGGTTTGCATGTCCTCATCAGCACGCATCCTCTTGATGCCGGGTGATGATGTGGCACCATTCGGCTGGGTCTCGGCATTCTCCTGGGGTCTGCTGGGGGTTTCTGAGGATAGAGGGGTGGACTGTTGAGAACTAAAGCCTGGAGCTGTCCTGTGTGGTGTGGCCGGCTGGGGTTGGCTGTCGCCTGGCTGATTGGCAGATTCCTGTCCTCCAGTACAGCGCTGCACCAGCAGCTCCTTGACCAGACTTCTCAGCCTGGTGTTGCGCGGGGTTTCATGCTTCCTAATGGCCGATGCCATATCGTCTTCCTTGGCTACCACATAGACACGCTTCTGCCCGCGGGTTACAGCGGTGTAGATATGCTTCCAGGTCTGCGCCCTGCTGTTTCCCAACACATAGACGATGGTCTCGTTCTCCGAGCCCTGTCATTTATGGCAATGAAAAAATGAGAATCAACCAAATCAACCAAAATCTTCACACTTATTACTATCTTATACACCCTCTTAACACTGTAATCCTTTCACTCAAACATTTCTACGTAACGTTTTTTTTATCCTTTTACTACTGCTGCTGCAATGAGCCAATTTCCCCAGGTGATCAATAAAGTTTCATATTCTCTTACTCCTCTTATGTTTCTGTATTATGGGGTCTACAGTCTGCCTGGTCAGTGTACCTGGAAGGTGTGGATGGTCCTGGCCCAGGCATGCTGCAGCCTGCACACCCTCTGCAGCTCTCTGTAGCCCACCGTAAACACGCGTCCGTCGCCATCGTCCAGGGTTAGAGAGCGCGTGCTGCGTGAACGCCTACGGGCAGAGCCACCAGCCTCCACCACTGTCTTGTCCTGCCAGAAACACAATACCAGAAAGGAGGGTTACACCGATACATTTGGTTTATCGGTTTACTGATATTGGCTTTGTGTTAAAAGTCTGATGTCGGCCAGCCATTGTCATCCATCTCTGATATGATGGAGATTCCTTCCCAATCCGACTTCAGGCTGTGTCCCATGATCGTCTAAATGCGAATTCTGGGAGAAACACTGAATATTTGTCAACTTTTGGAATATTCTACAATGGTCACATTTAAAAATATTTTTATATATAAAAAAAATTTAAAAAAATTGGGTCCCTATGGGCCTTGAAAAACCCACATCGGTCCAGTCCTACAAGAAAGCAGGAGGTTATGTATTAACTGTTCATCACGTTTCTGCATTCACTTGCAGTGTTTCACGTTGAGATCAAAGTTGAAGACAACAGGGGAAGCCATCGTCCACAATGCTGACCTCTCTGATGAAGAAAATCTCGCCGTTACATAGGCGCAGCTTGTCTTGATCCTTCTTTTTCTGACTCTGCCCATCATTTGTCATGTTGGCTTGAAGACAACCCTCCCTCTTCCTGTTTTCTTCCTCATCTTCATTGTTGATGTAGCCATTCTTGGTGCAACAGACTTTGTCCCCAGTCTGAAACAACAGCTTATTTTTGTGGTTTCTGCAATCAAGGAAAAGATATTGTATGATTGCATGCATTAGCAAACACTGTGTTACCTATACAGTATGACAACATTGCGCTATAGCAGTAGCATGGTAATAGCATCAAGGGTCTGACTATTGTTTTAGCTGGTACTGGGGACATGATGTACTATTCAGCTATTGAAAGTAGCTAGTCACTTACTTAGTTGTGTGGTCGTTGTAATGCTTACAACAAAGCTCATTGATCAGTGCAACATCCACCCTGTACAAGAAGAGGAATTAAAGGTGCAATAAGTAAGAGGGTTGTTTATCAATACTAATGGATCAATGATTACTTGGCCAGGTTCTGAGATTTCTGACTTTAAACACTCATTAAAGTGGCTATGAGTTTCTTTTTGCCTTTATTTCATAGTTAGTAGAGAGAGACAGGAAAGACTGGGTGAGAGAGGAGGGATGACATGTGATAAAAGTCCCGGGCCAGATTTGAACCCAGCATGTTGCGGTTATGTGGTATGCGCCTTAGAATAATGAGCCACCAGGAAGCTACGGTTATGAGTTTCTAATTTTGGAGACCACCCTAAGATGGCGATTTCTGGCGTGAGATCAACACCTCAGACCAAAACCTTTGGGAAGAAGGTTGAGAGGTATGAGATAGGGGTAAGGACACTGGTTTCTGGAAGTTTAAATACTTTCCTAATCTGGTACCAGAGAACTCTTTATCATAGGATTTTCTCTCATAGCAGTGTGAAGGGGCTTCTTTGCTGCAAAGAGCAATGCCGGGAGGCATGAATCAGAGATATCTTGCTCTATAGCTAGCCACACGCCAGTTAACATGTCCTATCAATGATAGGTGGAGCACCCTGCAGCTGAATGCGCCGTCCCTTCTCCTTTCATTTCTTCATAGGCAAACGACTCTTACCTTTTGAAAGCAATGAACTGGGATGTTGAATCCTCTTTCAGCCCAGGAGCGGTGTCTATCAGTAACTTGATAGCCTTCTGTAAATCTGAAAATCAAGAGTATATGCAATCACTGTAAGTAGATTACACTTTATACCATACCTACTGTATGTCCTGCCGCGTATCAATGGTATGATATGAGTATGGTATGATATGAGGACTATCTATTCAGCTGTATTCCTTATTGTCATACAACATGCGGCATCACTGCTCCCTGACAACATCAATCTTACTTTCCCACTGAACCACAGCAGATACACTGACCATCATCTGACTCCTCACTGGGCAGACGGATGAGGATGAACTTTTTGTCTGCAGACGGCATGCTGTCGGATCCATTCAGATCTACCGTGGCATCGAACTCCAGATGGCCAAACGAATGTTTCATCCCCATTTCTGAGATTCTGAAATATATTACAGGCATCATTAAGTGTCGTCTTGCTAAATTGCCACTCTAAAACTAGGATTAACATCCAGTCAGTGTCGTCCACCTCTGATATGATGCATTGGTTGCATATTTATTGTAGAAATTATCAATACTACACCAGTTGTCTATGGGAAGCCCTAAACCTGAATTGATTATAATGAGACGTTTTGATCAGATTCCACACAAGTATGCATTAATACATTATTATTATTATTATTATTATTATTATTATTATTATTATCATTATTTTAAACAACAAAAACTTCTGATCGAGCGAAACAGAAAAATCCAAGTATTTACAGTCCGGCATTTTTAACAATGAGTTCAGACTCTGCGCGGTGGTTGGTCCTCATCTCAATGGCCCACTTGACAGCTTTCAGACTGTGGTACAGGTCATGCAGGGTGTTCCCAGGCTGGATACTGGGAAGCTGCCTGATGTCACCTACATAAAAACACACAGAATGGATATGATGCTTTGATTGTAAACTGAGGATGTTGTACTGAGTGCTTAGGAGTTTGAGCCCACCTAGTATGATGAACTTCTTGAGGTCTGCATGTTCGGTAAGCATGTTGAGGATGGAGTGGAGGAGCTGGACACACACCAGGCTGCCTTCATCCACCACCAAAACACGAACATGTTGGAATTTCCAATCCTCGGGACAGCCTTCCCCGTCTTTCTTTGTGGTCATGAAACTCCACACCACCTAGGGAAATGGAAGAGGAGATAGTGTGTTCACATGTACAACAATGTCCAATCTTTATATGATACATGGAAACCCCGCTTACAATAGCCTGGAGAAGCTCTTATGCCAAAATGATGAGTATATTATTATGAATTATGCCTGCGACTTCCACCTCTAAAAAGCACATCTAAAGTGCACGCAGTGCTATTCATATGGCTTTGCGCATGTGAACACAGACCTGTCCAAGATCCCACACACCGGTTTTGTGCATGTTAGGCTATATTTCCTTATATTTCCCTTTAATCCTTTTAATATGTTAAGTACAACTAACTATTTAAGCTCTACACCTGTGGTAACAGAATTGATGTGTGAATCGGGAAACACGGTGACAATATCTCCATATCAATACAAGACGGGGAGAAGAAATTCTGCATGATCATGTCATTTAATTCTCTTTTTAATTTTAATCTTTCTTCCTCTGGTCATATTGAAATACTGAAATGGTTTCTTCTGTTGGGTCACAACCTATAGGAGATATGGAGTATGATAGGTTAGACCGATATTTGTATATTGATCAAAACTACACCAGTTGTCTATGGGAAGTCCTTAACCTGAAGAGTTTTAGAGTCCCATGGTCTAAATGCTGTTTCAGAGGCTTACCCAACACTTAATACATGGACTTTTATGCTATGGAATTAGTCTAATTTAAAGATTTTGAGTATCAGCTATTGGCAGCTTCAATCCAAAAACATCAGCATTGGCCTTCAACAACCCATATTAATATAACTCTAGTTTAAAGCTATTAATAATTCAGGATATATTCTAGGTGAGGATCGCAGCCACAGTGCAACAACAACAACAACCAGGGAGGAAAGCAGCAAGAAAACAAAGAACAGTGAAGCTAAATGTTCAAAACATGGTGTACGTCAGCATTGCTTTTTTTTTTATTGCCGATTAGCTGCATTCACAGACTGTGTCTTCAACGCCTGTGGTGGCTTTAAAGGTGAAAAGAAAAGATGCCGTTTCAAGATGAGTGTGTGTTGTTTGGGGAGGAACATGACCAACTGAGAGGGAGGAGTACGAAACTAACAATACGCTTCCTGTATCAAAATAAAAAGTCCCTACCTGGTGCAGCGTGTATGCCGTGAAGCCAGTCCTCTTGGTCAACAGAGATGCAGCTCTGCCTGTAGGAGCAGTCAACAGGATCTCTTTGTCACTACGTATAGTTCTGCTCTCCTCCTCTTCTTCTTCTGACTGAGAGAGGAGGCTGGTGTAGTCCGGCGGGTCCTCCCACCCCTGACTTCCTCCAGTGTCGTTCTCAAAGTCCGTGCAGGCGTTCTTGATCTCCTTTTGGTCGGCATCCAACATGGCAGCTTTGAACAGCAGGCTGACCACTGTGGTCTTCCCACAGCCACCTTTACCACTGATGACCGTCACTGGGTTGGCGCAGATCATCTCTGCTGCCCGGACCTGGTCTGGATCCAGCTCTATAGGGGGAAGGACCTGCTCTGCTCCTGCCTGTCCTGGTCCAGCCTGCTGCTCTGAGGACTCAGATGTTGGGCCTGGATGGGTGTTAGCTTCTGATTCTTCCCCATGAGCAAGTGGAATAGAAGTATTTGTTGGGTCAGGGACTGCACGGTTGCTTTCGGCATTTTCATCAGGGTGAGTTGTAGCCTGCACTGAGTCCATGCCCTGCATTTTCAACCTCTGTCTCTTCTCAGCGGCAGCGTACAGCACCTCTCTGGCATTTAGAGGAATTTTCCATGGCCCACCATACACCAGGGAGTGCAGGCATTTGGCGATACCCGTCTCATAGGAGTGAAAGTTCTGAAGCATCACCTTCTGTTTGTCACACACCACTACGCCCTGGTCTCTGAGGAACTGAATGGCATCCCAGGCCTGTTCATCAGACATCCCGGGTTTCCGGCTCAGGTCCTCGCAAATAGCCTGCTGATCCCTGTAGGTGCTGCCTGTGCGGTTGCAATGGTTCTTTAACTGATCGTACACCCACAGAGCATTGCGCTGCAGCACTGGGATTTTCTGGAGCAGGTTGCAATCCATGAAAGCCCTGAGCTGAGCCTCGCATCGCACCAGTTTCAGCTCCTTGTACACAAGCTTGAGAGAAGAAGAAAAAAAACAATTTGAGAATTAAACTTGGCATGAACAAACAAATATCTTCACTGATGTTTGACACAAAATGTCCCACTTTAGTAGGCAGATGTTTGAAACTTTGTGGTCAGCAAAAACATTGGGATCTTACATAGTTAAATCCCAGCTTCCACACATCAGTTGTTATAATATCTTCAAGTTTGGCCAGCAAGCTCAGGTCCAACCCCTCCTCTTCTCCATCCTCCTCACCCTCTTGCTCCTTGGTCGGTATAGTCGGTTTAGTTTGTGTGGCCTGAGTGGCTGGCAGAGTCTTTCTTCTCTTGCCTTTTCCAAGCAGCTCAGCAAAATGACCAGGCAACAGGGTTGGAAGGTATTTCATCACATGAGGATACAGACAGGAGGCGTGCACTCGCATCCCTTCAACTGAGATAGAACAGACCAAGTATTAAATATTTACAACACACATATGAACAGTTGAAATGGACTTCCGGCCCTGTTTTTTGGAACCGATTTAAGAACCATCTTATTCATAACACTTTTCTTGCATGGCAAAGGAGATAAGCTACTTGTTAACCAACCTGAGTGCGAGAGACGGGCTGTGATGCTCTGTGCTGCAGCTACATTGCAATCCCCCTCTTCTGAAAATTCCCCAAGGACTTCCATAAGGTTGAGAATGGTTACCTCTCTATTTTTTGGCAACCACTCAAAGAATTGGGCAATAAACGTTTCTTCTATGTTGCAGGCAGTTAGAAACAGGGAAACGATCGCACGCCAGCTTTCTCTGTCCAGATCAGTGCGCAGCTTGTAGGAAGGATAACCCTTCAAAATCAGCTTGGTCCGCTGGCGTCGGACAGAACAAGTCACCTCCCACCATGGACTCCTGAGGGCGAAGCGTCCCTCCATTTTGTAGGTTGTTCCAGATAAGACCTGAAACTCAACTGTAAAGAAAAGGAGCATGATCAAACACTGAGCACAGCGACTACAAGTCTTCTACCAAGACATCCAGTCTTCAGTGACTCAATGCAAGTGGATCAGAAGCATATTTAAGAGGGACAAAGTATTATTTGTAGTATCCAAAATTAAAATCTACATTTCACCACTTGAATAGAAAACTTAAGTCACTGAGCTGCTATATGACTATGTATATGGGGCGTATTTAACATAAGATAAAACTTGGGGGGAACATAGCAGCAAAACTTTGCACCTTATTCTGTTGATACTTAGTTATTTACTTATTTACTTTATTCACTTATTTACTTATTGTATTATTACCTTTTTACTTATTTGACTTATTTTTGACTGTGTAAAGTTGAGATGAGAATTTCACTACTGGTAATGATGTACATTGTTATCTAGTATGTGACAATAAACTTGAAACTTGAAACAAAAGGTAATAGGATTCAGCAGGGGAAATGAAGTAGAATATAAACACACCTATAAAATATAAAATAAGCAATACAAATAGTAGAAAAAAATATAATAGACCTGGAACAACTGTGGGGTGATACAAACAAACAGTTCTAACACATTAAGCAGACTGCAGAGTGCAAAGTGGTTGCTAGGGTGTTACTAGATGGTTGCTAGGGTGATACTACATGGTTGCTAGGTTGTACTACTGCTACCACTGATACTGCTAGCACTGATACTACTACTACTACTATCAAAGTCTATGAATTTATCAGAGCCAATCAGAGAGGTGAGTTGAGGTGCTATTTGCAAAATTCAACCGAGTTCTCCAACATAGATGTCTATGGGAAAACAATGTGGGGGGGGACTGCTTAGATATTTACATGTGAGTGAAAGTGTGAAAAGCTGAACATTTGGGAGGTAGCTTTGGAGTACTGTGGGAGTAGCAACAAGCAAAAAAAAACGGATGTGGATTTGAAATTGCCAACCGCCACTAGAGGACTGAACATTCTATGATGTGTGTGTATGGGGGGCTTCATTTTCAAACAAACTTGAATATTTCCCAAAAAAAATCCACCATTCATTTCTATGCCAAAACAAAACACGAATAACACTTAAATATATAAATACAACCCCAAATCTACAAAACTACCTGAACATTTGAAGTTTGAATGAAGCTTCTAGCACCAAGGTTCAAGTTTATTGTCACATACTAGAACAACGCAAACATCATTACCAGCAGTGAAATGAAAGTTGAAAAGTAGTTCAGTCGAAAAAAACAAAGAATGAACAATAATAAAGAAATTGTGACAGCAACATGAGCGTGCTAGCTTTAAAGCTATCCCACTAACTACTACTACCACTACTTTGGTCTTAGGCTTGGCATTTCAGTCTCACAACACAGGGTAGATCAGCTTGGTAAGAGCCAGAGTAACGTTATCTTTGCGATATCTGGCTTCACAAAACAACATTGATTACGACAACACCAACGCCACCAGCGCCAAACGAAATGCGGAGATGGCATGGAATGGTATGGCCGAGCGAGACTACCACCACAACAATCGCCACAACCCTTACTTTGTTTTTTCAGGGTTGCCGAGAACTGGAACATTTGTCCTCCGGCAGAAACACTGTTCATTTCTCCCATATCCAGAAATTCAGGCTGATTTTCTTCCTCTTCCTCCTCTTCAGAGTCTTCAGCGTCATCTTCCGTTCTGCACACTTTCTTTTCAGGTAAAATATATCCTACCAGGATGTCTTTACCTGTCATCACTTCGGACATGTTCAAAGTCTACCAGCTAGTCTTCCCTTTCGCTGCTTCTTGGAGAAGGGTCCAACAGCAGATATCCCTCCTGAGGCTCCTACAGTTCTGTGAGTGGGTTGAGCATGACCTCCCTCCCGAGCGCGCAGTTCTGTGAGCCAATGGGGAGGCCCCAATTCTGTGAGCCAATGGGATGGCCCCAATTCTGTGAGCCAATGGGTGGCCCCGCTCCCAGTGTAGTGGGGTTCTGTTGTATGAAGTACGTAAACTTCCACTTGTTTCACCTAATGTAGTCATATTTGTATTCAGAATAAACGCTTTGTTGTTGAAAATGCATTTACGGATCAGACTGCTAGCATATTAGCTTACTATTATAATTCCCCATAGAGGTTAGCGAGTTAGCTGACATTAGCTTGCATTGTCTTCTGTGGATGTTCCTTCCATAGCCATTTCCATTCTTTCAAGGTTTGAAGTGGCTGTCACCACTTTGCTATGACCCCTCTATGTTTTTGCTCACTTTTTTTGTACTTTGGTAGTATTTAGATTTCAGGTGTGCACTGTTACCTGGTATGTTATTTTTGAGCTCAATATTTTATCTTTTTTTTGTACCACTTGTTAGCCTGCGGAGTCATAGGGTGCCGCTTGTATGATTGATGTATGATTGTATGTATGATTTCTATGATCAATGGCACAGGCTGTGACTTATGTTCATCTAAAAATACACTTTTGAAGTGACCCTCAGTTAATGTTCTGCATTGTAATAAGCTGTAGTATACCTATGCAATTGTGTATGAAGTTCATTTAGGAATTGTACATGGTTGATTATTTATATTGTTTCTTGGGTTAAGGCAATTCTAAGATGACTATTCATGTTTTTCAAGGGAAGCAACAGCCAGACACAATGCACCTTGAGGTGAAGAGAATGAGGAAAGATGGTCCAAATGTGTGCAACAACATTGGTATGTTTCTCTTCACCAGTACTGTATTACTCTGTCTCTAGCACCTTCTATGAAAACTGTGCCAATGGTAACACAGATCAGGTTACAGTTGACCTTGCGTTTTTCCATAGGCAAAAGGTTGCATGAAAATGTTGTAATCAAGAAAAAAAACATGTTGGTGACAAATGTTTAGAGCTGTGTTTTTGTCTTGTAGACCATGGCAAGAGCACATCCTGGGAGCTGAGTGGGTGAGAAACAACCTCCACCGACTGAAAGGGAATGTAGATAACCTCCCTATCTCACGTTGGGATCAAGACATCAAAAGGAAGTCGAAGAAAAACTGCTTGAAGAACACGATGAACATCAGGAATTGACGGAGATTTTTTTGTTTGAGTTTGAACGTCAAGATGACTGTGATCTGTTCATGTCTGAAATCAGAGACACTCTTGACATTCCTGTGTGCTTAAGCTTTAGGAAACATGGAAAATTTAGGAAATATCTCTTATTATACTATTTTGTTTTTCTTAGGTAAGCACTTTTATATTATTTATACTACACCGCTTCTTTGCGCCTTATTACTATTTGAATACTGTCTTATTTTATTTTTCTTTAATCACTTATTTGTCTTATTTTACTTACCCTGTAAAGTTGAGTTGGCTCTGAGACCAAGAATTGATGTTTGCATTGTTATCAAGTATATGACAATAAACTTGAAACTATTTTTAAAAGATTATTTTTCCGGCTCTGTATCCGTAATCCCCAAGATCCAACCCAACCGGAGACTTCTCCTACAGGCAATTAATTGCGCACGTAATGATTTTTTTTTTTACTAAACTGTAGGCTTACATTTTATTTTGAAAAGGTCAAACCAGGCCTTGTTTCTGGGCGACATTGCGTGGTTTGAGGAACAGCAGTTGAGACGTCAAAGACAAGAAGAAGATGATGATGATAAAGAAAGAGACCTTTGCATGGATCTGATTAGTATTGTTCAACGTCAAAGCGCTACTGTGACCAGACTAATGCACGAGAGAATGAAACAACTTGAAATGAGAAAACAGGAAATTCTAAAAAATAAATACATTTGAAACTGCTTTTAATTGCCCTTTTCCCCAAAAACGTCGTTGTAGTAGTAGAATGGATCGTAATTCGTCGTAGTCATGTAATATGTCAAGGTTGAAACCAATACTGTGGCACTTATGAAACACGTTATAAATAAAACAAAACATTTAAATAATAGATATAGCTCATTTCAGAATTAGCAAATATACAGAGAACTCATGCCATATGCCTATCCATAGACCGTCATTTCAGCGTGTCTCGCACTTGACAGCCCCTCAGTATTGTCTTAAGCTATGATGTCAGGATTGCATAACAGGAAGTCGGTTTCGCTGGTCCTTCTGCTGCTGCGATCCTGTCATAGAGAGGAGTTCCTCTGTCTTGATCAGGCCTCTGTGGTACATGCTGAGCTTGTTCCTCAGTCTCTCCTTAGCCGGGTTTTCCACCAGACTGTCAGCTGCTACACACAACAGACAACAACTGATTATTTGAAACACACGTTATACATAACATGCTCTCTGCCATTGAGTCTTGTGCTCTCTAACCTTTTGTGTCATTACGTCTTGTGGTTCCTCTTCATTCAGCAAAGTAAAACAGTTAGAAATGTGAAAGATATTTGAACAAAACTCACTGAGAGGTGCGTCTGTGTGGTTGGAGGTGAAGCCGTTAGCCCTGCAGTCCTCACAGGCCAGTCCATCTTCCTCGGCCGGGCAGCTACACTGTACGGGCCAGCTGCTGTACAGGTCTACCACCGCTTCACCGTGCAGATCCACGCTGTCGCTCAGGAAAGTTACCTCCGACTGGCTGTATTCGCAGGGCCCCGCCTGGCCTGGAGGGGCCGGGGGGTTATAGACAGGGGAGCTGTGCTGTTCATCGTCCTCTACGGGTACAGAGGGTATGGAGCTTGGACAGGCATGGGGCAGGGCTCCATCATCCAGGCTGTAGGGTTGGGCATTGGGCAGGGCTCTATCATCCAGGCTGCAGGGTTGGTCACCAGGAGGGCAGCTGGGTAGAGGAAGCAGCTGACTCAATACCTGCAGAACCTGGAGACATATACATTTACAGCATTTATCTCTTATCCAGAGTGACTTCTGATGAGTCCAACAGTAGAACAAGCTTCAATTCCTCGATCTCCAAAATTATAAAAAGACATAACGAATTCATGGTCTAGGCCTCAGCGCCCATATATTACTCCTGTGACCATACAACCATCATGTCATAGTGAGTCTGAGTGTTTCCATGCGTCAGTAACCTCACACCCACAACATGACATCACTGACGAAACTTGATCAAACATGTCAGGGGAATTACCAGCTCATAAATGTGAGAACAGTAAGACCAGTGCCATAAAGCAATCCAGCAGATGGAGTGTAGAGGCCGGTATAGGCTGCTGGTCTTCTCAGTGATGGTCTCTTTTGTTTACAGTAATTATACTGACATCTCAATGGTTTATTTGGTAACCAGTTTAATATGAGAGTTAGCCAGGCATCTTAACCAGGTTCCTCATATTGGAGTTTACCCAGTTGTGATGTTTAACCTGGTTAAGAAAGGACTCATGTCAGTCATCATCAGTGTATGCACCGATGTCCAGTGGATGTATTTAGAGCAGTAAACAGAATGCAGCAGGGCTAGTACTGGACTGGTTTACTGGTTTATTCCCAGGCTAACTCACGGTCTCCATGTTGGGTCTGGTGCGCTGGCGGCTCGCAGTACAGTCAATGGCCAGACCCAAAAGGCTCAGGGCCATGCCGGCCGGCCACCGACCGGCTGCAGCATCCACAAACTGCAGACAGGAATCCACACCACCGCTATCCTCCACCTCAGCAGCCAACACATCCCTCTGAGAGAGCGAGAGAGGGAGAGAGAGAGAGAGAGAGAGGATGTGGTTGACAAGTATACAACATGAGGTTATAGGTTCAATTACATGTTACATTATTATGTGTAGCAGTGATGACTTGTAATTTAGCTCACCAGTAATGTATATTTAGGCGTCTCCTCTATAACTTTGCGTCCCGTTATTGTTTCCATTATAACCTGAGAACAAATAAAATTTGATTAAAGCGAAGGAAAAAGTGTTTTTCTCTCTTTGCTGTAGTCCTTATATATATTTATGATGAAGTTTCATTTTATTGCATTTCAGTCACCATTCCAAAGCTGTAAACGTCCAGGCTGAAGGACAGCTTGCCGTCTCGGATGTACTCCTCGGGCAGGTATCCCGGGTTGCTGTGGGAGCTCGTGTCCAGGGTGATGGTGCAGCTCTGATTGGTAGAACAAGGCCGGAGGCGGGCCAAACCAAAGTCCGACAGCTTCGGCTGCAGGCCTTCATCCAAGAGTATGTTAGCACTGTGCAGAGAAGCAACATAGAAACTCATTCATGTTTTGGCATTTTTGCCTTGATTTGACAGTTGATAGTAGATAGAGACAGGAAAAATGGGGGGAGAGAGAGAGAGAGAGAGAGAGAGAGAGAGAGAGAGAGAGAGAGACCCAACAAAGAAGAAACCATTTCAATACGATCAGAGGCAGAAAGGGTGATAATAAAAAAGAGAACTATATGACAGGCTGGCTGAACTGGCAAGTTGGTTCCCTATCTTACACTGATATTGAGATATTGCAACCGCCCATGTTTCCTGTGCGAAATGATGCAGGTGTAGAGCTCAAATAGTTAGTTGTGCTTAACATATTGAAAAGATTGCATTCACTTAGTCCACAGGTGAAGGATTTACTTCAATGTGGGGTAAAATAGAGCCCAACATGCACAAAACTGGTTTGTGGTGTTATTGTGGGATCATGTGCCCAAAGCCACGAAAAGAGTAAGTAACTTCAAAACTGACAGCAAAGTTACAGTTAGGAAGAACCATCTGCACTGCCCCTTCTTGTAGAGAGCATCTGTGTTGTCAGACCAGTCCAGCTTGTTGTACCTCCAGGAACACCTCCTCTCCCAGGATGGTGACAGAGGTTGGTTCCTTGCTGCTCCTTCGTCTTACTGACACTGAGCCTCAGGTGGTTCTCTTTACACCACTCTACAAAGCTCACTGCCAGATTGTATCCCTCCTCCTTACCCTTGCCGATTCAGCCCACAATTTAGGAGTCATCAAAAGGTATCTGGTTGAGGATACTACTTTTGATAACTGCATAATCCATCCAGACCTCATGACAATCGATGGAAGGTAGGGTTTGAATCTCCTCACTCTAGCTCCAACACGCATAACCTCTCCTGTGTACTCTGAACTCTGCGGGGATGTCCCGGTTTCGAACCGACAAGATGCCTCAAGGCGATCAGCTGCTCTCTCGTGTACACACATATGACGCTATTATGAGAGAAGTTGGTTAGGGAATAAGCAGTAGTGAGTGTTGGAGCACTCGCAAGTGCTAGTGAGTCGAAAGAAAACACCAAAAAGACCACAGAGCTGCAGGAACAGGCAGCCCCTCGGTACGCCGCCTGAAGAATTATCTGATTATTTGAGGCTTAGATAAGAATTTTATGTAGGTTATTCCGCTGTAAAGGTCACAAACTTTCATACATGACTGTATAATGGTGATGGAAGATGCTGTGGTTTTCCGGGCGGTACCTGGAGATGTTGCCACAGATGACCGGGCAGGGCTGGGTCGTATGCAGGTGATGCACAGCCTTCGCTGTTCCCTTGATGATGTTGAGACGCTCGGGCCAGGACAGAGGAGGCTCACCACCCTGTAGGATAATGACGCGACATGCTAGATCGGATAGCATTTTCAGCCCAGCTCACAATATCAGTAACTGATAACAGGCTGATCCAGGCCATATAATGAAAAAAAAAATCTTTTTCCTAGTTTGTACATGTGTTAGAAATTAAAATGATGAAATTCATGATGTTTTCATGATGCAAGTAAATGGTAAATGGTAAATGGACTGCATTTATATAGCGCTTTTTTCCAAAGCGCTTTACATTATATGCCTCTCATTCACCCATTCACACACACATTCACACACCGATGGCAGTGAGCTACCATGCAAGGTGCTCGAAGGTGCGAGCCACAGTAAGACTGTGGCTCTGACTAAGGGTTTCCACTTCTAACAATTTAAGCGGTTAGCCATTTATGAACTCCTGAAGAGGAATATGCAATAAACTTCAGTTGTAATGAAGTGAAATACCACTGTACGTGGAAATAACCTCTTAATTCAAGTTTATCTCTGACACACAGATAAAGGAGTGCTATAGTAGGTTAGTAGTGGTTAATGATTGATTTGACTGGTTACTGATTTCAAAGTCCTACCTGATGGTGTAGTCTGTGGTAGAGGGATCCATTGGGGAGATAGGGATAGACCAGACAGTAGCGTCCCTCGTCAGAGAAACAACCCAGCAAGTCTAGGATGTTTGGATGGTGGTACCTGCAACACAATACACTGATTACTGGACACGGTCTACAACATAAATATAGAATAGGGGATTTTGGGAGAGGGGGGTTATACGTACAAATGATGGACTTCCATCTCTCTTCTGAACATGTTCCACAGCTTCTTCCAGGAGGCCTTATTTACCTTACGTAAATAATAAATAATAATAAATAAATACGTAACGAGTCATAGGTATTGTACAGGGAGCCGGTCATTATTGCAAAACAAGCCCCAACAGGGTGAATCGAGACATGAAGCGGTGGCTTGCTGTACATTATTCTGCTTATTACATGGCTACTCACCAAAGACATTAATCATTTTACACAAAACATCGATTTAACATTATTTTATTACAAGCTAAATTTACAAGATTCTGCCAGAAAAATATGTAGAAACCATAGAAACGTCTGTAGCTAGCATCCATGGCTATACTGTAGCAGAACTGTAACCATAGAAACGTCTGTAGCTAGCATCCATGGCTATACTGTAACAGACCTGCAACCATAGAGACTAGAGTGATACGATTCAATGTGAAACAGCGTTCTCAGAATTTAATATTTTATATTTTTTTTAGTTTTTGTGACACTTATATGCTGTTGCAACGCCATGATTTCCCCCCATGAATCAGAAAAGTATCTATGTATTTATAATCAGAAATGAGAATTTAACAAAATAGTGTTGTAATAAAGTTTAGTCCACTTCCACTTTAAAGCAACTTCAATATCTTAACTTCCCCTTTTAAGAATGTACAACCACTCAGCGTACCTGTTTAAAGAGCTTCACTGCAAAGGTTTCACTTCCCGTTTGTGCCCTGTATACATCTGAAAATTGTCCCTCTGCCATTTTCATCTCGTGATGGAAATCTCTGGTTCCTCCTACAATGTCTTGGTAAGTGATGATGGGTGGTTGTTTTCCTCCTGTTGTCAGGACAGTGACGTTACAATGCGTGTGTTATTCCATTTGAACTTCAGTTTACAAGACCCATGGTGGGAAAGTTTCATAACTTACCAGGACCTGATTCTTGACTTGAGGGCCTCTCTGGGTGGAGGGGTTCCTTATCAGAGAAAATTCAGGACAGAATTTTCATTCAATGTTATTCACACTCAACACATTAAATAAAGCGACCAAACAGTTTTTCTTCTACCTTGTGCACCACAGGCGGCAACGTCGGCCCCGTGATCTTTGGTGGTTCATCACTGGAGGCCAAAGGGGACTCTGAAATGCAAACATTGCACAAGAATTCCATAAGCCACCAATGAGCATAACATAACATTATGGTAGTATAATCTGATAACTGCATCAACACGATTTGATGACCTAAAACATGCACCATGAAAAAAGGAAGTCAGTCAGGGGTGGTGATTCACAAAACCACTACTTACAAACCTGCTCATATACTGACTGATGACAGACAAAATATTACTATTTGGTCAGTGTAATAAATTATTAGATGCAGGGACCATATTAGCCATATTTCTTTAGATATGGCTTTTCTAGGGATTTTTGCTTGATCTTTACTCTGCATTATAATGAAAAAAACAAATTTGAACTAGAAAATAGAAATTGATGCCCAAGAAACAAGTTTAATTTGCACTAGAGTTTGACCGATATATGTAGGTATGTAGATATTTGTAGACGCAGAAGCAGATAGCAATTTGTGCAGATTTGATATCCTTAAATTTGACCATTTTAATGCCAAACAATTATGTACTCATTGCTTCCCTAAGAATTGTATTCTTGTCAGGGTGGAAAAGCCTCTGAAACAGCATTCAGACCATGTTGGGATACTAAAACTATCCATTGAAACCAAGAGTAATGATATTTTTTCTATGGTATTCAATGGTAGGGAAATTCTGGGATAAATTAGGCCTTTAAATGAAGAACGAATTTACAAAAAAAACAACTATTGAACAATTAAATTAATAAAGAAAATTTGCAAAGAAAATATCTAACCCTATACTGCACCAAGTGTAACTTGAAGGTAATTTGGCCTTCAGGATAATTGGTTAATCGACCTTGAGGCATGAAGAGCTGCAGCGCCCTGAGATGGCCCATGTCCTGCAGCACCCTAAGCAAGTCCTGCACCCTCTGTTTCTGCTGGGCCCAGGACCACAGCAGCTCCCTGGTGGGACTACGGCCGGCCGCCTCCAGACGCTCCAACGCACGTACTTCCGACCAGCTGGAGGCAATGTGGCTAGCTGGGGAAAAAAGACAGTAGATACAGTACTGTACAAAAGTCAGAGACCAGCCTTCGGTTTAATTAATTTCTAGTCAAAATGGCCATTAAGTGCAAGTTATTTTTCAGTGTCAGAAAAAAATGCAGGAAACACATATTTAACACAAAATTACACAAAAAGCCTCTACAACTAAACATAATATCACATTTTTCAGTATTAAGTGTGTCCATCCTTTGCTTTCATTACAGCCTCCATTCTTTTCGGGGAGACTTTCTTTGAGTTTTTGATATTTTTTTCCATGCTTCTTGTAAATAAATTGGTTGCATTTTCTGCTTCTCACGATCCAAGTAATCCCAAACCCATTCTATGATGTTGAGGTCTGGGCTCTGGAGTGGCCAGTCCGTTGTTCTTCTTTGTTAAAGAAGTACGTCTTCTCAGCAGTGTGCTTGGGGTTCGTTATCTTGCTGTAGAATGAATTTGTTCCCAATCAAACGTTTTCCAGGTATTGCTGGACTGATGGTTGTAGATATGGTCCCCAGAGTCTTTCATTGCTTCAGTGGTGTACATACTGCCTTCTGTTGCTTCGGTCCATACATCAGTCCATAAAGCCTTACTCGACATCTCAGGAGTCTAGTTTCTTCTCTGTTTCTTCTCTCATCTCCTTTTCATTTTGACAGCTACACCTCCTTTCAGACCCATAACATGGAGTTGTCTTCTCACAGTGGAAGTATCAACAGAAACACCTGTGGATTCTTTAAGCTCTGAAGCGTGAAGCGTGGAGCTTGATTATTTTCCTATCTCTCAAAGATCAAAGTATTGTCTGTCTGATGGTGTTAGTTTCAGTGGTGTACCAGGTCTTGCACGGTTGTTTTATTATTTTTTTCACTTTCCCCTCCCTTATGCAAGTGTTATTATTTGACACCCAAAAATAAACAATCTGTACGGAATGGACGTTAACGGGTCTCTGACTTTTGCACAGTACTGTATAACAGGATACAGACTCACAGGCGTATAGAGTAAAGACATTAGATTTAGTAGGAAATAGATTCACAGGCTTATTGAGGAAAGAGTAGATATAGTAGAAAATAGATTCACAGGTTTATAGAGTAAAGACATTAGATATTGTAGGAAATAGATACACACGCTTATTGAGGAAATGCAATAGATATACTAGGCATATGAGAAAAGACATTACACTCTGAAAAATAACTAATTTTCAACATCTTCCATTTGTCTGGTCTGGGACAACACAAGAAAGTAACACGAATGTACTGTATGCTGCCATTGATATGTTGTATTGAATAGCAATGCAATAGATGCAGTCCCAACGCGGATACATGGATGTGTTATACTGATATACTTTGTCAGGGTGTAGTTACAGCAGCCTATAGGTCCGTATTCCTATCTAGCATACAGACAACCAGCGCATGTGGCTGGGACCTTTATCAAACTCATCATCCAGTTAACCATAACCACAGTTGGTTTTCCTCACCTAGTCCACGCCATCCGAACCTGTCATCTCCACTGTCAACGATTTGACATAGTTGTTCAATGATAAACGGGGGGACATCGTAGAGGAAGGTAGAGGAGTCCATGTTTACAGCGGCGCTCGGGCAGAATAACAGTGCGCCCCGCTACAGTCCGAGCTCACGTCTCGCTCAAGCTTTGCTCAAAACTGGAAATCCCCAGTTGACTGCGAATCAAACCACCGTGAAATCTAGTCACTAGAAAAACACGATGGTGACCACAACACAGCAAAACATATTGTTTTTAGATATCCGATGGTAAACACACCAAATTCTCAAGATGTTTCTGATAGAACATGATTTAAGAGCTGTCAAGAATCGGTAACGGTAATCGGTAACTTTTATTATTGCTTCACACTGCGCGCTACCCTTCAGTGGTGACGGAAGACGGACCAACCTCTAAAAGTTGAATTTCTATTTCAGTTAAGTGCCGCTTGGTGGACATACGTGTGCTGAATTGGGGAGTGGCTCATACTGATTTGTGAAATTTGTAAAATATTATACGAGGTGTGGGCGTTCACAGATGTCGTGCCGAAAATCGAATGACTGCCGAAAATTGATCCCTCCATCCTATCTGTGGTTTAATGATCTGAAAATGTATAAATTGTGCCAGAAATCGAGTGACTGCCGAAAAATCCAGTGTATGGACAATGGCCAAAATTGGTCAAATTCTTTACTGAATAGGGGGCCAAGATCAGTTAATGGTTGATTTGAGGTGGTTGAGACCTTTAAGTGTACAGTGTGTATTTCAACTTCTGGAGGGATTCTGAACTGCTTGACTCATCTAGAATAGTCTGAGTATATTTTTCTTGCTTATCAGGTTGCTATTAGCTGTACTTGGGCTGCTTCAGTACTAGTGCTTTAATCAATATTCTATTGTTAGCTGCTAGTTGGTCAGTTTCTATTGGTGTCATAGCCCCTATTGAAGGTAGTTTCACCCAAGCTAGGCCAATTGCCTTGTTAAGTGTCTGGGAGGGGCCTGCACTCCTGGCAGACAATTAGCAATCAGTGGGAGCAGTCTCATAACACTGTTGTTCTGAAAGCGTCAGCTTTCAAGCGTCCGGCAAAGGAAGGCTAGGCGAACAAAGGCAACAGTCGACTTTTTCAAGTCCGACTTCTTCAAAGGACAACTGTCAACGACTGCGAACTACCATGT
>CABFOQ010049991.1:0-12041 GCA_900660455.1 Gephyroberyx darwinii | reverse complement strand
ATACCACTTAAGCAGAGTAAAGTGCGTCTCCTCCCCATGCTGGCTTATAGCTGTGTTCTGTAGTAGAACTGAAGGAATCAGGATCACCTCACTACTCCCTCTGCTAGCTGCAACCAAAAGCTCCAGGAAGTTGGCTCATCACCCAAGGGCTGTCAGTTCAAATCCCACCAAGCAGACCAACTCTCACATGCTGGCTAGGCTAGGGATTAGACGTTAGCGCGACTGGGAGTTCCTGTTAAGGTCCATTGTGTTGGAATGTGTTGCAGGCTTGTGCTGTAAAGCCATGTGAGGGATTTTGAGCCAGGGACCCACAGGGATCCTCGATTGTGCCTATGCTGCAGTTGTTAACACAAATATGTCTCAGAGCCAATATGAAGCTGTTGTTAGAATCCTCTTGGTCAAAAGTGATCAAAACATCCCAACTTGAACATTGCATTATCTTGTACAGTACAAAAGGAAAAATAACCTTTTCAATTGCCCTGGGCGGAGTAAGTTTAAATTCCATTAAGAGTAATATCTAACCAGGAACAGGAAGTTGTTCTGCACGTATCTCTGAATATGAGCTGGTGTACATTTCTGTTACATTACAGTCATTTAGTCATTTAGACGCTTTTATTCAAAGCAACTTACAAAGATGATAGTTGACACTATGTGGGGATCGAACTCACGTCGTCAGTCTATCGACTGAGCTGTCCGGGCTGGACTGTTAATATGCTACCACACATTTCTTAACATATGTTCTTCTTAGATATTTTTCTTCCATCAGTATACGTGATAATGTGAACAGCTAACAATATACACTCTCTAGATCTAATAATGTGCACATTTTACACATTTTGCATGTATGTTGTAGATTTTGGACTGGTAAACTGCAAACATCTATTTGTGTTGTATTACCCTCAATATGGTCCCTTGTAACTATTTGTTGTATTATCCTCTATCCTCTCTATTTGCTCTGTTCTTATCTATATCCTATTGTAACCAGGATAAGCAGGATATTTATTTATTGTTCCAGGTATTATACTTTACTATGGCATAGTGGTTTGCTCTGTATCTTACTGAGAACAGGATGCACTAGGATGTCATTACTGTATTACTACTTTGAATGTAGTTGGCATCTCTGAGTTGTTCAGGTTCAGTCTCCTGGATGACCAGTTTCTGTAATGGTGATATTGACCCTTCTCCCAGCCTGGATCCTGGTGTGTGAGTGTGTGTGTGTGTGTATGTGTGCCAGCCTTTGTCAACAGCTGTTCATTATGTGAGTGAGCTGAGCTGTGGTTATTGGACATTTAGAGCAACTCCTCCCATTGGCTCTCAGCAAACTGTCTGCTGCAGGTGTTTTAATGCTCTCCAAACATACAAATGATCTTTGAAATTGTCCCTATTTAGACCATATTTTCATCATTTCCAGTACGGGTGGTTGGTCAGTTGGAATTCTGAGGACCTGTGTCTGGTGATATCCACAATGATATATTAGCCATACTTTGTGTGCATTCTGAAATAAGCTTAATGCCAAATGTCCCAGAACCTGAATTTACATTGTCATTTGTGTCTCTTAATTATCAGTAAACAACGGTCAGATTTCCTCTATGGTGCAGTTTGTAAAGTTAAGAGATATGATGTGTTCCACTTTTATAAAGGAGGCTATAGGCTATAATAGTGAGTTACTCTGAAAGTCAGTCTTTACTATACAAGGGGTGCCATCATGTTCTGACGGGTTGGGGAGAATGCAGGAGAGTTTTATTCAGCAGTGGAACAGAACTCATCTACTGTACAGCTCAATAACTTACATTTTTTCTGCAGCTGCAAACATCACACTGCTAATCAGTAAGGAGCAAGACCATGCTGCCGGCAGTGGTACATAGAACCTGCTGGTAGGTGTTGGCGGAAGGACAAAAAGGCAGTGAGTTTATTGGGTTTCTATCATTACCTAAAACACAAACATCTATCAAAGGCTAATTTCCACTCCCACAGTTCTGTGTATCACATTCATTTTGAGATTTTTTTTTCACTCAAAAAGAAACCATACATGGTGTGTTTCTAGGATGATTTTATCCTTACAAACTTATAGCTCCCTCTTTGCTACTTAGAGAGGTAATAAAACTGTAATGAGGACCAGAGGTCAGGGCCCAAAAGCAGAAGCACACAGAGGCAGGCAGTTGAAGGAAAATGACTTTACTGAAGAGAACTCAAGAATCTGATGCTTATTGAATGCAACAAAAACAACCAAAGTTGGGTAAAAACTCACAAACAAACAACTATCAGACATAAGGTGGGAAAACTACACTAGGCCAAACAAAAGTACAAACTCTCACAGGAACAAACTGGAGGCTTGCAGTGTGGTTGTGTTTAAATAGGATAGACCACAGTGCACAGAATCATCCATAATGAGCCTCAGTTCCTAGAGCTCCTCCTAGGAGGGCGGGATCTTCTACTCTGGCCATTACTCATGACAGAAACAACATTTTATTTTGACATACAGCCCCAGTTTTTCTCATTACCAGCTCACTTGTTTTCCTTTTCCGTCAAGGAGATGGAGGAAGAGATTTCCTGGAGTGATTGCCGACATGGTGAGCAAGCTTGTACATGACAGTTTCTCATGGGCAAATGTGTCTTACAGACATACTGTATTGTTCATAGTTCAGTGTTTCACCACTTAGCTGGAAGTTCTTCTGATCCTTCATCCACATATAATGTGAAATAGACACAGTTAAAACATTTTGATTGGCAGATCCAAGAATATTGTCTCTCTGTAAGTAAAACAGGTGGTATATAGGGGATGAGATTATTGAGATAGATGGCAAACACTTAGGTTAATATTAACTTCTTGTTAACGCCATCCTCTTTTCTTTCATCCCTGTATTTCCGCCCTAGCTGTAGTAGAACAGCCTGCACCAGCAAATGTTGATGTCAGCAAATCGAGATTAGCCAAATTAAACAGGTTTCCCCTCCTGTAATTTCGCTAACAGATTCCCCCACCACCATCCCCAACTGTGAAACAAGCGGAAGCTCATGTTGATACAATTAAAACGGTTAATTAATTTTTTCTTTTTCTTTCTTTCCTCTTCCCTCTTCTCTGCAAGGTGAGCATATATTAATAAGGGTTGTCTGCTGTGCCAACATTAGTGGGATTTGCACAATGCTACACCATACGACACACCACTGGCGTTGTAATTGCTCAGCAGTTGGTTGAATATTCACTGCAAGCTGTTCAAGAGCAACAGAGAAGCATCAGTGTGTGTGTGTGTGTCTGTGTGTTGAGGATTAGAGAAGGCCTATGGGGTAAATCAATGGTAATGCTAAGGCTGACTACACAGTGATCTTTCAAATACTTGACACTGAAATCGCAGAATGTACCTACACACATATGCACATACACACTTACTGTATGCACACACACACACACACACACACACACGTGCCTCTCTACCCCAGCCTGCAGCACATAACCTCCTGTCATGGCCAGTTTAGCTCAGAGGCAGAACTGCAAGGCCAATTTGGGGGGAATGTCAGAAGATTTTATCTACTAATTGTGAAACAGAAGTGTTTCTGTGATGTTCAGCGTTTTTTCATCTTTTCCCAATAAATCTCATCAAGGGTAAATGAGAGATCCTTGTTGCCATTGCTGGCCTGGAACACCCTTCCTCATCATCAGCCCAGCTATTTTGCCTTGGTGGTTTAATTGGACTAGATGGGTGGATGAAAAGGGTGTGTGTGGGAGTTTGCATTGTTCTTTATGTGCTTAAATGTATTACACTACTGCTTTATAGTACAAAAGTTCCACCTCAGAGCAGCAAAATGACAAAGGAGCGCTAGCTGAATGGCCATTGAGGAACACTGGAGTGACTGTATGATTGCTGAACCCCTCTGGTAATAACCTCAAAATCAATCCTATTTAAAAAACAGCAGTCGTTTTTCTGTTTTGCTTGCAGGTGAATTCACAAGGGTGTGGATCCAACATTTAGTTAGGAATTAGCAGTGCTTCCTCCTTTTAGATTACAGATGAATTGAATCTGATCGGCTACATGGAACTTCATGAATGATTCATTCTTAGTCTAAACCAGATAGAATACGAAATATTTTCAAAAATGCATATTTGCCATAGATTATAATACATAATCCACTGTTCTTGTCAAACAAATGCATAGGTTGTTTGTTTTCATTTATGGAAAAAATGCATAATTAGGCATTTGGAGGACAGAAGATGCTTAGAACATGTCTCCAATTTGCCCTGTAAAAAGTAATTTGCAATTGAAATCATTTCCTGTGCATGCATAAGCAAGTGTTTTATTTGTTATGAAAAGGTATTGGAATACTGGTTTTGTACAGCTGTCACAGATTTTGCTTCAGCACCTACATGCAGGGACCCTGGCACTGCCGTGGTATGTCACATACAACTGTGTGTGCAAATACATGGCTGTTTGACTGCATGTGACTTGGTTTTGGAAGTTCAAGGAGGGCCACCCTTGAGCCTTGAGTGAGTCTCATATCCAGGCTTAGGAAAAGATGGATCACTCCAAGAGATTATTGAAGACAGGGGTAATATGCACATTTTAAGCTGTCGACTGGAATTCTATGATGAACGGCATGAAGACAAGACAGACTATGTTACAGCAGCACATTGACCCTCACCTAGACAGTGATGCAGATACACTATCCTGTCCAGTGTCTTCAATGGCTGTCAAGTGCTGCCCACTTTGTTTTGGTTCAGGGCTGGGTTAAGAATAAGTCAGCTCTTAATAATGTTTGTCCATGGTTTATAGTTCAATTTGGCAGCCCGGGCAGTTGCCTTTAATTTAATTTAATAATGGGGAAAAAGACAAATACTTAATTAAAAAACACCTCATAATACCAAAACACCCTCTGAGTGACTAATGATACCCCAATGAATGCAGATTCATGTGTTGGTACTGCTTGCCCGAAACACAACCTTTGATCCAGTTGAAAATGCCATTTGGGGTTGTTGTCTCTGGGACTGCTCTGGACTGGTTCTCATCTATCATCATGTATCAAAGATGTTTAGTCTCTATTGATAATAATGTAAATAATGTTCTCAGTTATCAGGCCAATACTATTTACTAAAGGTCAGGGATGTTTAACTTGGCAGCTGAGGATGCATCGAATGGTGGCTTGACCAATGAGAATGAATGAGAAGAATTCATCACATCCAAACAGTGCTATAGTCTATCGTACAGAAATAGATGGGAAAATGAACAGCAGTGAGTCTGATCACATGCACCACGTCAAGCACACAGTTCTTCTCAAATTATCAAGATGCTTCTCTGTGTTTGCTTTCAAGTTGTTTTCTCCAAGAAAACTTGAGGAGGTGGAGGTGGTGACACTGGAATCCAACTTCAGTTCTGTGCAACTTAGTTGACTTGGAGTTTCACAGTAGAACCATTTCTGAACACAAATCAGACAAGACTTCTTTATTTTGTGTGTGAAATGCAAACCAAAAAGGTTTTCATATATTCATGTGTTCATGTAGGTTCACCAGCAGGCCTCTATAATGACATGGTGCTTGTCTTCCACAAACTTGTCAGTGGTCTTTCTACAGGGCGTTGGGTATTTAGCACCTTTCTCCAAAGAGCCTTGATTGGCGATTGGCAAAGACTAAACACACATCAAGGGATCTTATTTTAGCCTCTTTTGTAGCCTCTTTTACTCTGGCTACCTTGTTATTGAATTTTCAGTATCATACATATATATTCATGGTTCAAATAAAAACAGTGGACAGGACCATGATTACATCAAATATGTAGGAATACAGATTGACAGGGACCTAAACAGTTCACACACACCCAGCGCCACAGATCTTGGAATGAATTCAGAGAGTGGGAGAGAGGACTTTTTTGAGTTTTATGAAGGTGAATTAGTGATTATAATTCCCTGGTAATGTGCTGTGTTGGCTCAGCGTGCAGCTAACAGCAGGGGTAGACGAATAAATCAGCATGTGCTTCCCAAGCTTATTCTCTCTGATCTCACTATCAGTAGGGAAGAGAGAGGGGTGGGGGGTTGGGGTATACCAAGAGACAGACACACAGACAGAGAGAGAGAGAGAGAGAGAGAGAGGGAGGGAGCAAAAGAAAGATAGATTTAGCCCATGGTACATGTCATTAATACATGTGTCTTCATAGACAACTTTAGGTCATTTAGGTCTCAATATAAAAGCAATTAAAAGCGAGGTATTGAGACTTTAAAGAAAAGGAGAACAAAGGAAAATATATTTTTTAACATACAGTGCTATACAAATACCTGTTTATTACAGAAAACGGACTCAATAATTTATATATTAGCTCATGTTTACCCAACACAACCACATAATTACTATGACCTTACCCTGGTAAAATGGGCTATTTTTCTTTCAGATACAGGAAAATGTATATCTATATAAGACAATCCACGACATTCAATCAAGTACACAGAGCTAGAGAATCAGGGGTTAAGTCATTAGTATTTTTTCCTCCTCCTATATTTGATGATACTGTATATTATCATTATCAGTGTAGCGCTCATGTAGGGAGATAACACTTCAGCAAATTAAGATTAATTGGTAATTATAGCATTAATAAAAACAGAAGATTTGCTTTATTCCATCCCTGCTGATATAACTGTGATAGAGCTAATGAGAAGCAAGGTCTAAATTGGTTAGTCTACATTAAAGGTCCAAAGTCCAGTTACTAAATAAAAGGGTAGCTCCTGCCGTTCTCAAGGGGTCTGAGTTTTTTGTTTTGTTGGCAGATTTAAATTAAATTATTGTATATATAATTATATTATTATATATTATTGCACATGTTGTGTTGTATATGTGTACTGTATATGCAAACATTTGTTAATTTATAATGGGGTTTTTTATTGTTAGTATAGTATAAGCATAAATAATATGCTCCAAAACCTACAGTTTTGCAGTCCATATTTTTGTGTGATATAGTCATCTAACATCTTTTTAATATTAAGGCCATGCTGAATAATGACATCTGGACATAAGTATTACATATTGTATGCATAAGATACAGATCTCATTTAACCTGCCCTTGTCCATGTAAAACAGACAGTAAGAACTTTTGCTCTATGTTCAGAGAGGCCTGTTTATACGCTGCTGTATAACTGCTGCAACAGCTGTGGTTATGTGGTTATTTGTTTTTAATGTATTCCAACACCTGCTGTATTTCACTACACAATTTATTTTACAGAGTGTGTGTGTCTTTATTCAAGACATGACACTCTGCAAGAGTTAGATACACTTACTCTAACCCAAACATCTGTTTCACCACTCAACCTAAAACACTTGCACTTTCAATTATTGTTGTTGACAGGTGTGTTGGGAGAGGACCTGGGGCCTATACTACAAAGCAAGTTCAACATATCCAGGATATCTGTGCGGTAGCTGGCTTAAGTTACCCTAACATCTGCAATCACGTCTGATCGGTATCATGAAGGTGGTTATCAACTCGCTATCTCAACCCAGGCTTTCCCACTTGAGCTATGTGCGTGTTCACATAAAAGGGGCAGGGTTTGTAACAAATAGCCAATCACATGCAACATGGACACATCCAGAGCAGCGGATTTAATATAAGATAAACTGAACTATTGATCATATTGAACTGTTGATGATGAAATTAGATCATTAGCAGCAACAGTAAAACAATTCAGCAGGGAAAATAAAGTAAATAAAGAGTATAAGCACACCTATAGAATATAAAAATAAGAACTAAAAATAGTAGGAAAATAAAATAATAAAAGCAATAAACGGTATCCACGGTATCCTCTAAGAGTGATGACGCCAATTTTTCCAGGGAACTGATTGGTGAGGAGGTGGGCTTTTTATCCGTTTTGATCCAACATCCTGAACATAACCTGCTCCACAGTTAACCCAACCAAAGTTTCTTTGGTAAAAAGTAAACCACCTTCGTGACACTGAAAACCCTGGATTAAACCTGAAATTACCTTAGTAAACCCATAATCCAGTTTTGTAGTATAGGCCCGATAGCCTAAAAACTGCTTCAAACCATAATAAAAACAAAATAAGTTAAGATGACCATACATACTTCAGGCAAAATTGTACTTAGTCAATCCATGAGGGCGCTGTGTCATTACTGTACCATTTCACTCCCTTACGTCCCCCTTTGTCACCCTGAGCTAACAGACTGAGGCAAACTGAAAAGGTCAGAGCTCTATTTCATCTCAGTACTGGCTTCCTTTCTCTTTCTCTTTCGTACTGTTTTTTTTAAAAATTTCCCTCTTCCTCTTTCTGCTTTACCTCACAGACAGTTTCTCCTATCTTGTTTTGTATTTCCAAGAGCACTCTTTCTAGCTCTTTCTCCCTCTTCAACCTCTCTCTCTCTCTAACTGCACCATTAAGGCTCATTGGTCTGGATGGTAGAGGGAACAAGGTGGAGTGTCAAATCCTATCAGTGAGTTGGCTCAGTGATGTGTCTCAGCTCTGGGATAGGCATGTTCCTTACAGCCTACCGTTAGACGGGTTGCGTCTTCAAGGTCAGGTACAACGAAATAAGACTGGGAGAACGATGACAGCTAAATTTGTTCTCACCATCATATTCTCTTCTTTAAATGACTTGAGAAGGTAAGAATGTTGTTGTAATTTAGTGCTGTAAATTGGTCTCTCATACAGTTTCAGACAATCTGACCTCCAACTTGCTGTTATTTACCGGTTGATATGCCAGCTCTTGTGGTAACTGGGGAGCTAGTTAGCAATTTTCCTGCTTTCTCCTGTTTTTTTCCAGACAGTACACATGGGTTGGTAACTGACGGTTGTATAAAGTCATAATACCCTTGAGGATGTTCTTTACTGTAATTACATCAGCAGCAGAGGAGCTGTAATGACAATAAAGAACCCCCTCCTGGGTGTTATTGCTATTTTAACAGACTCTTACTTGGTTTCTGTCTCAGCATTGTTTTGCGTATGAATTTAAAAAATGACAGGGGAGATGACATTTTGAGAGAGATTTTTTTGTGATTACATTGACTTATTACGCACTGTCAGAAAAAAAAAGAGTTGAACCTTTTGTCACTGAGGCTGTACATTTTTTCTAAGAGTGTGTTGGGCCCACACTTCAAGTAGATGATGTTGCTTTGCTTGTCCCCTCATCCACATTTTCTCTCACTAACAGATACAAATCCTTCTCTTCTCACCATTTTTCTCTGTCCGTCGATGCAGCACGTTATCAGGGTGAGTGGTTGTGGGAGGCAAACTCTTTGATACAGATACAGGCAGGTGTATGCTCATGCTCCTAGAATAATTACTAATTCAGTGAGATCAAAGGTTATCCACTCAGGGCCCATTTATGACAATGACACCCTATGCTTGTCAGTATCAGTATGCCAGACAGGCAGGGAGGTAGAGAGGTTGTGATGCCTATCTAGAGCAGTTTTCAACCTTTTGTCCATTATCACTGAAGGAAAAAATGTTCTCAGCAGTGATTAATTTCATGAATATTAGCTTTTTACACAGATGACTTAGTAACAGTTTACAAAAACCACTCAAACTTGCACACCATTCCTTCTCCTGATTGTAATAAATACACATATTTCTTTAAAGGTAATGACATTTAAAGGCTGAGTGTGAGGAGTAAAGAGAACAGAGGTTTCAGACTTTTCTTTTGATAGAATTTTTTCCTATCCTCTCCCATTTTTACAATGGGAGGGCATTTCCCCAAATAACAAAAACAACATCAATGGAGGATTTCTTTAATTATCAAGTTTCATGGACATTAACAAAGGAAGTATGGTGAGTAAAAAATGTTAAAATGACGGATAGATAGATAGATATTTAAATGGTTTATAGCCATCTCGGCAGAAATTGGGGTTTAAAAGTGAAAGTTTATTAGACGTATTAGACGTATACAAAAATTAACACATTATGTTGTACATGTAGACTTCTCTGGTGCATATTTTTGATATTTACACTAAAACTGGGCAATACACGTCTAGTGCTCAGTGAAAAGAATCCAGCAACTCATAGAAAAATAGAGCCTGATCAGACTACTTCAGTGATGAAAGTGAATCTGATTTTTTTCTTTCTGGTTTCTTCCACTGCTGTATCTGTAATGTGAATATTTCTTAGAATTATCCTTATTGTTCCACAATAAAAGGCAATAAAGGCCTTTTCAAATAAAAGTAACTTCATGGACCTTCGATTCATGATGGCACTCACTATGGAAGTGGAGCACAGTGTGATAAATTTTCAATCAATCTTGTATTACAATCAGGACTTTTAACAGTAATGAGCAAAATTCCAACATGGCCCTTATGGGAGAGAAAGCACATATCAAGCATTATGTTTCCAATGTGAGAAAAACTGGACCAGTGGAGGGTGGTAGCGTACACAGTGATCAAAGGCAAATCTATTGAAATTCCTATCTAAATCACTTAATCTCGGTGGTATTAAGCCCTGAATAGTAGCCTGCATGATGTATGATATGTACATGTCAATTTAGATCAAAACGCATCAGTTAAATCTGAGGATGTTAAACAGCAACGTCTTTTATCATAGTCTGTTCTGTAGGTTTGAATTTATCCTTGAAAGAGAGATAACACACCTGCTTTAAAAGTTCAGATTGTACAGTGGAAATATATAAGTAGGAAAAAAAGAAGAAGAAAAATGGTTGGAAACAGCATGGCATGAATTAGATTCAGACATATATAGTCAAAATATTGGGATTGTTTTCAAGACAACAACATTAGTCATTTCAACTACACTCCCAGTTTCTGTTTAGGGAGGGAACCCTAACCATTAAATGACCAACCTTTATATTTATGTTTAACTCTAGAAACAAGTTGTGTTTGTCAAAACCAGCTGGCTTGCTCCTTTATAGGCATCTTCCTATACATCTTCCAGCTTTCAGCAAAATTCACAAAGGTGTAGCGTTACCCCCTGACCTTGTCCCGGCCCTTATCTACCTTATGAAGTGGATGATATGGTTTCTGCTTTCTAAGCCCCTGCTGGGAACCAGTGAGAAATGTCAGTAGTTAGCAATATGGGAGAGTCACTTCAAGATCAGGAGAATGACCCATGCAGAAAGCATATGGGATTGAGTTGTGTGATATCATGAATACAGAATATTTCTGCTTCTTGCAGTTTGAATACCTCACTGTAATACAATATACATTCATTTTTGGGACGCTATACATTTGTTGTAGTTAGTGGAGAACAATGGCATTCTGCATTTTCTGAGCTTTACTGTTTTACAAAAAAAACAGTGGGCCTGACAATGAAGCCCATGGGGCTCTTCCAGTGATTGATAAATCAATGGTTGAGATAATGTTTTTTTTTGCTTTTCCTCTGCAAAATAGTGAGAAATGGTGGGAGTGAAACTGCAAAAATCATTATCAATAATTGAACCTTAACAGTTGACTGAGCAGGAAGTACACTACGCCTGTAATCAAAGACCACATAATGGGCAAAGGTAGGTCTGACAGAATACTAATACATACAGTGGGTCTGCCAATAGCTATTAGGCAACCTCTAATTAGATCTCACTATAATTACAGGCAATTTATTTAAATACCATACCTCAAATGTTATTGCTGGTCAACCGCTTTGTGTGCTGATTGTTGCTGCTGCTGCTTTCACCTTGCACCATTACATATGGGTATTACATATGGTAGGGATGGTAAGATTCATGATACAATTTATTTATATCTAATTATTAGTACAGGCCCTATGCCATTATTATTTAGAAATGTGACCAATAATTGAAAATTTAGATTGATTCCTCCTTCCCTAAACTGTTTCTCAAGCGCTCTTTCATCTCCACCTGCTGTCAGTGGTCAAATTAACGTTACTAGGGGGGCCGAGGTGTGTGGTCAGATGTGTCACATTAGAGATTAACGTTAACATGAAGGAGGAAGAGCTACCAAATTCCTACAAACCAAATAGAAAAGAAACGGACAACTTGACAAGACGCATGCAATTTGAAAAATATGCCGTGCCGCTATAAAGTACAGAGGCAGCCCGACTAACTTAAATACTCACCTGAAGCAGCGACATGGTGTGCCTGCAGAGACGTCTGCCTCTCCCT
>CABFOQ010049985.1:0-10629 GCA_900660455.1 Gephyroberyx darwinii | reverse complement strand
TCCACTTGATGCATTCATACAGCCGGGCCTCTGGCTCCTTAAGCCTTGCAGCTGCATTTCTCCTGGCAGGCAGCTCCCTGCTTTCCTGGCCCTGCACGCTCACACGGCTCCTTAACTATGGAGCAGCGTAGGCACCGAGGCCCCGGGCTGCACACTGCTAGCATTGTCAGACAACTCTGTCATTGCTCTGGTCGTCTGGTGAGCTCTTAACACAGCCTGAGATTTCTGAAAGTCTGAATTCGTGGGAAGGGTTCCACTGTGGGAGAAATGACCTGTATATCCTCTGAAATTTGGAAGCCAAAGTTTACCTTGTAATATGAATTATGAATGGGCAGTCGGTGATGTTTTTGTTGCTGCTGAGTGGCAACACGCCTCTAACCAGACGTTCTGGAAAGGCTCTACCTCTAATTGCCTCCAATCTCCTTGTTTCATATTATATCACCACACATTCTGTCATTTTCCTAACCACCACCTCCCGCTCTGTCTCTGTCTGCTCCTTTCACATAAAGATTGCGGTTAGGAAGATTGACATCAATTTAGGAGTTAAGCTGCACCGATGGGATTAATGTGATCCACAAGTCAAGTCTTGTCTGTGTGAGTCCTGTCTGTCTGAAGACGGGGATTCATATTATCCTGATCCTGAAGCAGTTATCAGTCTTGTCCTCCCACCGGGAACGTATAGAACGGAGAGCTGGGTTAACTGACCTCGTGTCTGTCTTCAAAAGAGAGACAGAGCTCTCCCTCCGTGCCCTCAATCTGCAAATGGAGCCATGATCCCCGTCTTTGACCCTCCCTCTACCACCACCCGTTGTGGTGGCCTTTGAGGCCAAGTGAGGTGTAAACAAATCCAATATACGTCGCATTGTATGGCGCCCCGAGGGTCCCAATGAAGTTACTCTGGAGGTACAAATCACTCTGGGTCACGGTTTGCTTGCTTTTTCTTGCTCCATTTCCTCATGGCTTGTGGTTCCCTGCACTGACCCACTGCTGCCATCATGCAGGTTTATTTATATTTGGATGTCTTAGATTGATTGAATGGGCCTTTTTTTCTGGGACCGGCCTGCTTAGTGTTCAAACCGGGGACCACCGTGCAGAGAGGGAAGGGTCCATACACTCTGTTCTTTAAATCATTGCACCATCTTACCCCGTCTTTTATCTGGAGTGAGGGTGTTGGTCCTTAAGCTCTCCTATATATCAATGTTGTCCACAACACGAGCAGAGGTTTCGGTTTTACGTTTCAGGTTTGTTTGGAATGAACAGAAGAAGAAGAACTGGGTAGTTAGCATGAGCAGCGATAGCCACCGTGGCTGAACAGACAAAGAGAAGAGCGCCACCTACAGGAACTCAAACTCCACCAACAGAAAATCCAAGGAGAAAGACGTCACAGTACTGGACACACTGTTTGATTGACAGGTGATCTCTGGGAAGAGCAGTGAGGAACACCACAGTGAAGAACACCACAGTGAAGAACACCACAGTGAGGAACACCACAGTGAGGAACACCACAGTGAAGAACACCACAGCAATGAGGGCTAAGAACCAAAAATGGCACCAATATAAAAAACAAGGATTTCTTTTTTACTACTTCAGTCCAACTAGAGTCTGTGTTTGAGAAATGGTAGGACAAGAATCGGTGTTCTGCAAGAGCACACATCCACCTGCCTGTGTGTGAGGCGAGATACGTGGCCGATTTTTTTTCTTCGTTGCCTCACATTTCAAGGACGTAGCCCTGTGCACAGTGTTGTGTAAATAGGGTCATACAAACAGTACTGCGGGTCAACAGGGCAGAGGACAACTATCCATTTCCCGTAGAATCCACTCCCCCGACCTGGCCGGCAGTTATCAGGTCACTGTGGGTTCAACTTCAGGGCAAGGCTTGGTGCCTGTCTGCACATCAACTGACTACTGTTTTTTTCTTGCAAACGTTACCTAGTAGAGAACTGCAAAGGAATGTGAGACGATCTGATGTTGTCTTACGAAGGACACTGACCGGCCTGGACTGGACTGCAAGGATGGAATTTGCGGGTGTTGCCTGTTAGAGGGATGTAAACTTTATAACATAGCATTTGGTATTTGACACAAGCTTAGCAGGTCATCCGGCCTCTAACGTTTCATATGAGGCCGCTCGTTGAATCTATAACACACAGACACCATTGACAGTAAGCTGCCCTAGTATGGTTCTTATAGCAGGTATAGAGGGAATGACAAAGGCAGTTTCAGTATCGCTGGATGCCCACAATACTTCCTTTGTGTCCGGTTATGTCAGTACAAGCTGCTGCTTGAAACTCGGAGGAGTAGATTTCTAGTCAGTCTAGGTATTTACTGCATTGTGAGCGGCGGCATGTTTATTTGTGTGTGTGTGTGTGAGAGAGAGAGAGAGAGAGAGAGACATGCATCTACCTGTATCACACCTGTGTCTGAACACATGAATAAGAAATTGTGCAATGGGCCAATAAATCAATTCATATACACACAATATGATCTATGATCTAGCGGTAATTGGAAGATGGCAGTTGCTCCAAATGCTTAGCGCTAAGAGATATGAGATAATTGATGAGACACTTCTGTGTGGCTGCTGATGACCAGACTAATGTGAGCAGCAATGCTGTCTGACCTGACTGACACCGTTCAGTCAAGCTGCAGCTGGTGAAAAGTTGCATGATTTCTATTTGGGATTTAAACCACTTTTTAACGTTTGGTTATGGATTAACGGATGGGTTTTGTTCCCAACACATCATACGCTTCACTCTGATAAATATTAACAGTTCACAGTGCCTCACACGGATCCCGGTTGTGTCTTAGGAGATATAAGACACAGTCAAGCTGTCCCTTCCAGACCCGGCTGGGCGATGGTACGATAGGTGGGACGACGCAGCACATCCCGAGGCCGGCTAGCTAGCTAGCATCAGGCATTTTAAATATAATGGGGTTTGACCTGGTTTCTCTTTGCCCCAGTTAAAGTTCCTTTTCTGCCCCGTCTAATAAGGCAAAGGCAGCTTCCTCCTGGAGCTTTCATCAGCTTGACATCACTAAGAGTTTACCGAGGCTCTCGACGGACAGGCTCCAATGTACATGTAGATCATGTACTCTACGCTCATATCGATACATGAGTACAACAGCGCAACGCCCCGCGCCTTTATTACTGATCAAAGTTGCACACTCAGAATTTTTAACAAGGAGGGACCATGTGAGACTTTGACAATCGGGACCTTTTGCATACGAGCAGATGCAGCTCCGTTCATTATCTAAGGAGGAATGTCAGGATTCAGATCTGTGAACCACCGTGTGCTGAACGCTGTCACGCGCTCTACCAGACTCCACAAACCAATTAAATGAAATTGACATGATTGTGTAAGCCAGTCTGATTTGTCATTTTCTCCTCTCCACCCTGCATCGGATTATTTTACAAGAGATATTGTCATTTCTTCTATTATTCAGGAAAGCGCGTGTTTGCTTTCTGAGCCTGAACCGTTAATACTCAGTATGACAGGAGACACCTATATTTGTCAAAGCTTTGCTGAGGTTCGTTCACTATCTGTAAAACACAGGAAACAGAAGAATTGAAAATCTTGAAGTAGTAATATTTGTGTCTGACTGTTAATTTCTCAGGCAATACACTGTATGTAGTTGTGTCTCCATCATTTAAAAAACAATTTGGCAGTAGAGTGATTATTTTCAATCATCTTACCAAGATATAACTTAAATTTAGCTCATTCACTTACATGTCAAACATTTAGCATATTTGATAGCATCCATACCTCTTTCATAGATGGCTGAATCAAATAAATACTCCGGTTGGGAGCATCCATTTTTAATAGCGTGTCAATACTCGTTGGTTTTTCATGTGTAGTACAGTTTACAAACCCACTGTGAATCAACTTTCCAAATTAAACTTGCTTTTCTGGGTGAGAATATTTACGTATGCTGTTGGATCTCCGTGCTGATGGAGCCTGAAGAGATTATTTTTCTGCGAGTGCAACCTCAGGGCGAGATGTTTATTGAAAATGCAATGAAAAGGACCCTCGCTTATGAAATGAAAACAGCCTCCAACACATTACATATTAAGTACGCCCGACTAAGGTACTGATGTGAATCTAGTGATGCATTCAGGGTTTTCGTGAAACATGGTTCTGTACATGACAACATTATAGTTATTATTTTTACACAAAAAAAAGCCTACTCTTTAAATTGTTTGGGAAGTTTCCTAAAGCGCCAATAAAGAGAAAATACTGAAAAAATCAGACTCATAGACGAGACAGAAAATCAAAGATTCATTACCACTTGGTCTACACTACACTGTTATAGTATATTGTTCTAAGGTGATTCGTCTCTATCAAAATGACTCCAAACCAATATTTCTACCTGAGCCAAGTTTTCCAAAGTCCCGTTGGACAAATCCCTCAGCATCCCCACACAAAGCAGCAGCAGCGCCTCAGCTTCTACCTCGCAGTTGCTGGATTTCAGCTGCGGTCAGCTGTGTTCTCCACCACACTTCTGACTGCAGCACCTAATAAGACTATTTCAAATAGCATCTGATGGCTGAGATGCTCTCCTCAATAATGCATTAGACAGGCAGGCTAGCACCCCTGGGTCCCTTCTCTCTCCCCTGCACATACTGTATAGCCGAATACAGTGATGATGATGCTCTGCAGCCTGACTCAAAGGTGAGTAAGACCTATTGATTTGTGGTCAGAAAGCACCACTTCTCATCTTCTCCGGACCCAGCTGCAAAATGGATTGGAGTGGAGAGGAGTGGGGGAGGGCTGAGTAATACACAACAAAAAAGTGAAGGAGATGGAGAGGACAGAGAAGGGGTGTTGGGGGGTGCTGGGGCTTTGTTACTCTTTCAGCTTCAGTGACATCACTGAGCATTTTCCCCCGAGGAAGGGCCAAAAAGAGGAGGGCAGAAGGAGGGGGAGGACAGGAGGAAGAGAGACCTTTGCTTTGAGAAGCTACTCTTGTGGTCCTGCTAACCTCTCGGGCATTCTGCAACAGGGAGATAGACAGAGAGCGAGAGAGAGAACTGTTTTGGAGCTGTCTCACCCATGTGGCCACTGAATCCCAGGAGTATGCGAACAAACACTACCTTAGCTGATGGTACAGATTTGCACACCTTCAATGGGAGAATTGATTGGTGAAATCAGCTGCTGTAGTGTTTGGTTGGAATGAAAACCTGCAGCCTCTTGGGGGCCGTGGTTGGTGTAGTGTGTTTTCAAACCAAATAATTGAGTTTGGTTTGAATGCATGAACTATTGTGTGTTGTTTTGTGAATCACATGTTGCTTAATCTGCTTTGCTTCTGATAAACAGTCATGCCAATAAAGTCATTGCAAGAGATTAGGAGCCTTGTCTACTGATTTGTCTCTGTCCTCCAGTGGGCTCGCTAAGTGGACTCCCCGTTGGTAGTGGCACAATGCGTCCCACCGTGCTCAACAAAAGCTCCCTAAACCAGATGGCAAATTAGCGCCAATTGTTCAAAAACAATGTGGACGGCTGATGACAGACGCTCGGGGTGCACGGCGGAGACAGGAGAGAGCGGCAGGCCCTTGTTTGGACAGAAGATTTTTCCATTCAGCACTCTCCTGCGCTCCACTCCCACACAGAGCGAGGGGCGACTGGGAATCATTATGTAGTACTCCGGGGGCCGAGCCGTTTAACACACATCCGCCAGGTTCAATCTGCACTCCGCTCCTATAGCTTTCTCTCTCTGCGTGTTAGTGGAAAACAGATGAGGTGCTGCTGATGTGTTCGCTTGGACACGGCTCCGACAGCAGACACTTCTTTTGCGTATAATCTGTCCACGCTTCAGGTCATTAAAGTAGCACCGACTTTGAAGCTATAGGTTATTCGGCTGACAGCCGAGGGTATTAGTCAGCCGTTGTGTTCATTTTATCACAGCCTTTCACCGCTGGAGCATGTTTCCATGTGAAGCTGTCTGCTGATTTCAACATGCGAGGGTTAAGATATTGTGCCTCGCTCTTTTGCCCCGTCCCACAATGTCAAGTACTTACAGCACGTCAGTGGAATGAAACAATATGTGTTGTTTCTGGCGATTGCCAGTGTCTCCTCTATGTTAATGACTTAAGCAATGGAGCTAGTGACATGTTGCTGACACGCTGGACAGGTCCAACATTTGTGAAAGTTGAAGAAAAGCTGGCCAGAGTTGATTTCATGATGAATTACACCAATTGCTCAGTGGCGTCTGGCTTTAAGGAGAGAAAATCAGCCAGTTGCTAAGGCCCTGTTAAAGTTTCCAAGCTCTTTTTTTCTTGGTAAAAAAAAAAAAATGTAAAATGCGTGTGTTTGGGTTGTTGAATTATATACAATGGCACAAGAAGAGTGAGAGAGATGAGGTAGTGGTGTTCGGGATTATATTTAGGAAAAAAACAGGATCTCTTGTGGAAGCCACAAAATGAAGAGGCCACAGCTTCTGTTCAAACAACCATAACAAACCAAGACTTTTTTTAGCCTCGCTGGTGAACGGGCCAGAGAACATACACTTCTGAACGGAGAGCTGTGGTATTTACCAGAACCACAGTATATTACTATTAGAGAATAAATCAAAAATAAAAGACAATGCCAAGAATAACAGCCATAAAATAGAGAAAAATCACCCTATTACAACATAGCTCACTTTGAGAGTATGCAATTAGTTTTTATTTTTCATGGCGCTCTGTTAGTACACCAGATCCACAAAGAGGAAAATATTAAAAGCACAAAAGAAGAAATAAGCAATCAGGGAAGGATGATCCGTAGAAGATAGAGGATGATCCTTCCCATTTCTTTTTACTTTTCCCTTGTAGGTTTAGTCTTGAGTTAGTCCTTCTGGCAGACCGAGCAGAGGTGCCTGTTGCGGTATTACATGAAAAGTTGTGAAAAGATAAAAAGGGCAAAAATGTCCCTCAAGGCAACTCAAGCTCCAAGTTAATTCTTATTTGTAAAGCCACGTAGTGAACTTGATTCCTCTCAAATTCCATGAGGGTATATTTTTACAGTGTTTTCTCCCAGGTGTGCTGAGGGAGGGAATGTGTCTCGGAGAAGAAAACCATGGCTTGTGTATTTTTCATTCCCAAAACCAAGGCTTCTCTGCCTGAAAAATATAAATTCCCGTTACCTTTCAAGTGAATCTGAGAAACGCCCCAATTAAACGCAAACACCGTAAATCAAAGCACCTGTTGGTGACGATGCAAGATGTTCAAAGAAGTTGTCTGAACTTCTTTGAACATCTCCTTCTTCTCTCCATCACCCCTTTATGCAACGGTGATTTACAGCCCGTGACTTCATATAAAACTTGATGAATGGTGGGAGGTGGGTATAGCGGCAGTGCCTCCTGTCTGCATCAACAGCGGGCCTGTGGAAAAAGCAAAGCCTCCGGGGGTGTAGCAGAGGGGGCAACATGTTCTGGCACGTCAACTTAAAAAACAGGTACAAGGAGCCCCTCAGCGTCCCGGTGCTCCAGTTCCTGCCATTTGTTCTCCGTCTCTGGGATAAAAACCCCGCTGAAAGCACAGGATGTCGGATGTAGACAGACACGTTTGTCTGCAATTACCATCCGAGTTCCTGCTGGGGAACCTGTGAAGGTATCTCCCCCTCCTCCTCCTCCTCCTCCTGTCTCTCTCCTCTATCTTTTTTCCTCTGTTTACCTCCCCCTTTACCTCTCTTACCGTCTGTGTCGTAAATGGCCTCTCTAGTAACAGATTTCACCTGTTGAAAAGCGAGAGAAGAGTCATGAGAGAGCCCTGCCCTGACTGTTTGGTTTGTTTGGGTTTTTGGTTTTTTTTGTCGTTTCGCCTCGAATCATCATTTGGAATTCTACCCCACAATTAAGTAATTTTCCAGGAATTTGGCTCCGTTGTCGTGAAATGCTAGACGGGGCCGGTCTGGTCTGGTCGAATCGTGCTAAGCTACAACCGGAGAGCGTATCGACTCCCCTCTTCCTTGTCGTTTGTCACGTTCTTGGCCGACGGCTAGGCTAATGCCGCTCCGGAGAGACGAGCGAAGGTCTCATCGCCACAAAACACCGCCATCACCAGCAGCAGCAGCACTTCCCTCAGCTGTCCCAATGCCTCCGTTAAAACTAAGCGTGGCTCACTGGAATCAAACAGCGCTGATCGGTTTACCAACAGCATCGGCCCTCCTCTGTCACCCGGGCTGACAACTGTAATGATAACAGCGTTGATGCTAAAGCCTCCCTGTCTCATCTCCCGCTCCTTTTACATGAAGATTAATTTCAGCTCCAGCTTGACAGACAGACACATCGTCGAAACCTGCCCCGCTACACAAGGTTACTGAGTCAAGACTGGCATCAGGAATGTGCGCCTGTGTGTGTGTGTGTGTGTGTGTGTGTGTCATTGCCTCCTCTACGCTGCCTGCCAAAGCCACTTCCTTAAACATGTCAGACATAATCCTGTCATTGCTGGAGGGGAAATAGTCGAGGCCGTCAGGCAAGCAAGCTAGAGAGAGACAGGGAGAGAGAGAGAGAGAGAGAGAGAGAGAGAGAGAGAGAGAGAGAGAGAGAGAGAGAGACAAAGATGACGAATAGTCCAGGTGTGGCTCTCTCCACCTCACACCTGTGTCAGAGACGTATATCTGGAAATGAGTAAATAAGCAAAGCGATCCTATCCCAACCCACACTCAGTGGGTATAACTATATTTACAGAGCACCCAGCCACAGTAGCAGCGGATAGTGGATGTGGTTTTGAGGTGTTCCTGTCTTTTGGCAGAGTTTCACCTTAAGTGGAAAAACACAGATGTCAACAGGCCTTTTCCTGGTCCTCCGGCCACAGTCCACCTCTTTCTCGCTATAGTTGTTAACAGTGACCATAGAGGCTGAGTCATTATTAGTCACTGCAACTGTGCAGAATGTGTTAATGCATTTGGTCTGAGCTGGTAAAAGTATGTTATAAATGCATTAGCAGAGAAAAAAAGACTAAATGAAGGTGCTCTTTGATTGGGAAGAAACACAAAGTACCAAGGCAAGGCTTTTTAATAGAGTTGCCTTGGTACCACACGTGTACCACACATCCATGTTGAGAAAATATGAAAAGTATTCATATAAAGATATTGGAGTCCAGAGAATCCATATCTTGAACCTTTATTTATCCAGGGGAAAGCCGACTGAGCATGCATGCATCCACTGTTGGCCACTGGGAGCTGCCCAATAAAACCACAGGTTCAAACCGTTAACCTTAACCTCATGTCACCATGCATGCTGGAGATTGTCCCCTGAACATCGCTACACCATCAGAGAGGAAACCCGTAAACGGCAGGCTGCCAGGAAGAGACAGAAGATAACGTCCTTAAAATAAAGAAGTCAACCACTACATCCCATCTGTCGCCGACACCAACCCGCCTCCTTCTCCGCCTCAGATCGTCTTGGCATCCTCTGCCTTCCTCTAGTCCTATGAGCGAAGATTTCTTGGCTGACATGCATTAGCCAAATACAAAACCAAAGAGCATATCCAGTAATTCTGCGTCTTCTGAGGCCGAAGGGGAAAACTCTGAGGTGCTGTTTTGTAACATGGTGACACTACAGAGGAGAAAATACTGGAATAAGAAGTGATGCAAGCCTCGGTTGAACCGGGTCCTACGAATGAATGCTCGTAAAACATCACAGAGAAACGTGGCGCACGCTTGCACGCCGAGATCTTTGTGACAGACAGACATGACAGACAAGCCCACGCGTCCACACACACTCACGGGAACACACACATGCACACGAAGCGTCTGCAAGTTTCAGCAGTTTTATTACTTTGAAACATGTGTGACAAACAAATACAAGCCTCGACAAACCTGAAGGCGGACACGTCAGCAGGATCGAGTATTTTCAGTACTTTCTGGTGAATCTGGCCCCTGACTTGGAAAGTGAGATGACACGGTCTAACGGTTTTAGCTTCTAGCTAACTGCATCCCGCCAACCCACCATATGCTTCTATACTGTTTTCCTCTCATTGAGTCCAAGTCTTGAGGTTTCTCCCTTTAAACAAAATGGAGGAATGCGTTCCACCTCTTCTACCGTGCAGCCGTAGTCCAACAGTAACACAGCTCTCCGAACCATACATCACCCCGCCGTGGAATTCGATCTTTCCCAGAGGTTTGAAAAACAAACCGTGTTCCCCCAACCAAGGCTAGAAGTAGCATCTGTCAATAAAGTATAAATGAAGGGCTTGATTATACAGCTGGCTGGCCGGGAGCCATCTCTCCAAAGACAGGAGAGGAGAGAAAGAAAGAGAGAGAGAGAGAGAGAAAGAAAAGTAAGAATTTGGATGTTTTACTTTGGGCCGGGCCCTTCCTCGCCCATGTTCTGCAGCTGTAAACGCACCAGTCAAAACAAACCTGGGATGCCAAGGGGTATTCTGCTTTCTGCACCTACACACACAAACACAAACCTGTGCAGGCTGTTTCTGTTTCGGACTTCTTCTTCACTTGTGTATTTCTCTTCGTAATAGCCTCCCTCAGTTGTCGGGGAATGGTTGGGTTTGAACCTGGGGCCTACAGCAGAATATAACCTTGCCGGCCCAGTGAGTACTCATTCACTCATGCGCTGCAGATTGAACTTTCTCATGTGGATTCAAACACAAATAATGTGTTCATGAACAGTCATGTTTGGTCACAGAGCAGATGGATACAG
>CABFOQ010049984.1:0-19350 GCA_900660455.1 Gephyroberyx darwinii | reverse complement strand
CACGGTCGTTGGATCAGCAAGAAGGGATAAACAGTTTCCCTGCTACCTCGAAAAGTGGCGTGAGGAACAGGGGCTGGTTATAGTGCCACAATTCAAAAGATGGTACACAAACCTCAACCACCACAACAACAACAACAACCACACACACACACACACACACACACACACACACACACACACACCCTTTGAAAATAAGACAAATCATCTCTACGCTGTGTTGAAGTACACACAGGCAATGCTATTAGAAAGTGATTCCCAGAGACAGAACGGAGAGACAGACTGTCTGCAAGCTGGAAGGCTCTTGTGAAAGGACTCTGTTACATCGTTGAAATAAAACAAGGGAGACACTTACATTGGCCAACCTCTCCAGACTAGGAATAGCGATGACAGCTTGAGACGGAGAAGCCTCTTGATTAATCCTCGTGGCTTTTAGGATATCTGTCAACGCATCCTCCAGATCAGTTCTCACTTTTGACAGTTCTTCCACTGAGGAAATGGACAGGAGGTCAGTCAAACTGTCGGTTATGTGACAGGGTGTATCTGGCAAAAAATATTCCCCACATACACACTCTCTCACACTTATTGCTGTTGTCAGATAAAAGAAGCACACACTTTGTCAGGTGAGATGAAAAGAAGGCTTATTTTCTCATTGACCCCTGTGTTTTTGAAATGATACAACGGGGTTTTAACAGGTTTCAGGCGCCGAGGGATCGTGAAACTTACTAAACATACAAATGGCGAGGTAAACTTTCAATTCAAGTAAGAAAAACACTAAAACTGCAGTTATATGTATACTTACATTTGACCTGAAACTGTGACGACTGGATCCTGTGAAGCTCTAGCTCTCTCTCTTTATTGTTCAGTTCCTTCTCTAGAAACTCATTCTGTAAAAAACAAGTCAGACCTTAAAGAGGATGAATCCATGCTCTTCTTTTCTGTGCTCTCTGATGAGCCAACCATCATTGACCATCAACCATAACTGTCAGCCTCACGCTGATTCATGGCTTTGTCAACATGCTGTTTTCTCTCTCGTTGTCAAGTTTCAACAAATAAACATAACTCAACCGCAAAAATGACCCTGGACGCTACAAAATACAAAATCTGCAGAAAATTCTCATCCCTGCATATTGTTGTACACACAGCAGCAACACATTCTGCTGCTTGCATATCACGATGATACTGATAATACTGATAATACTGATCAGCTGTCAAAACTGATCAAATCTGTGGCTTCATCACAGGTGCACCATTGTGCAAAAAGTTGGCCCTGGATTAAAGCTGAGAGACGCAAAAACAACTTTTAACATTTCACAGGAGCTTACCTTGTGTCTGATCTCCTCGTCTCCGTAACCGGAGCTCTGTTTCAGGGCCTTTTGGCTCGGTCTGCTAGCCCAAGCGTCTTCCTCCAGCAGAGAGTTTGACTGTGTCATCCCTGAAGATTTGAAAAACCAAAGGTGATGAAGAACATCAGGATAATAATGATAATAATAATAATAATACAAACAAATAAATTGTTTCTATACCATTTTAAAAGAGTTACACCGTGCGTTAAAGACAATACATAAAAGCCAATAAGATAATCAATTAATATGTCAGACATGAATTCAAAACAGGGATACAGAAGAGTAAAACGGGCAAATACAACGAGAATACACTGATTGGTGCCGTAGGATCCAAGAGTCACCTCGGTCCTTCGCCATGCGCCTGATTTGTTTCTTCAGCTCCAGTCTCTCCTCTTCTAGCCGTTCAATCTGGACAAAAGGTCAAGCGGTGAGTCAGAGGAGGTCATAAAGAGTAAACTCCAGACCAGTCATGAAAACATTTGCAGTCCCTCTTTGTCCAAGGTACCTCTTTGGTGAGGACTTGATTTTCTGCTTTGTAGTGGCGCTGTCTGAGATCTCTGGCTCGCCTGAACGTGGTCAAATCCACTTCCTCCTTGGGCTCCAGGCCTTTGGAGGTCATAACATAGACACAAATGAATGCATAGAAGAGCTGTACACACACCATCGGTGCACTGCCTCAGGTATGTTAAAAGGTGTAATCTGGATAGAAAAACTGACCTAGTCTTTCTCGCAAATCGTCGTTTTCATCCATGAGGTCGTTCAGCCTCATCTCAACCTGGTTGATCTCTTTGGTCATGGCCTCTGCCTCACGGTCTCTCACTCTGATTTGATTTTTACACTCTTTGATCTCAGCAATGGCTGCATGCAGGCCATCCGTGCCCTGTGGTAAAGCAACAGAGCGATGGTTACTGCTGCTGCAAAAGGCGATTCTATTCTCAAATTGCAAATTTCAGGGAAATTGGGGCATCAGGATGTGATTATACATGGTGCAAAAACAAATGCTTGGCTTGTAGAGCCAGAGAGCTGATCACGCCACAGTCACGTCATCATTTCACTCTTTTTAAAGTCAAGATGGACAGGGGAAAGAAACGCAAAAGCCTGGGAAATTAGGAATTAAGTGATTAGACAACAAACAACAAATCTTGGATGTAAGCCAACGGTAAATAACCAACAGGGAAGGAGACTTACAGACTCATACAGCCTAATGCGGTTTAGAGTCTCACTGAGCTCTTTGTCTTTGTCCTTGGCATCGGCCTCGGCGAGCTCTGCCACTCGCTCAGCCTCTACTGCTCGGGCCTCTGCAGCCTGTAGCATTGACTTCAGCTCCTCCGTCTTCCTCTGCTGGATGTCTGCTGGCAGGCCTGGGGTAGAGGGAACAGCTTTTATATTTGCTGACCACAGTGGCCATCTGATGGATGCCAGAGTCCCAGAATTCACATGCCATTTTCTCCATTTCACCAGCCAAAAAGACAGAAATGGTTCATATATGCTAGTTGGTTACACTCAAATTCTAACACACACACATACGTACACAGTTGTATTACTATACTAGTGAGGATCTTCATTGACCACATTCATTCCCTCACCCTAACCTTAACCCTCACCATGACATGCCTAACCTTAAAGGAACTGATCCAGTCATGATCTGCTCACATCCGATGTCAGTTGCAACTTAACTGAAGTTCAAAGCACGACCAAACACACTACGAGTTGAATTGAAGTTAACCCCCATCTCTGGACAGCTCCAAAAAAAGCAATGCTTTAACATTGTTAGGACATTTGGTCCTCATAAGTACAAACAAACACACACACTCAAATTTAAAACACACACGCACACACCATCACATTGACAATTATACACACAAACACACACAGCTTTTCATGAGTCTCTTGTACTCACTTGCCCTGCACCAGGGTCATTTTTGAGCAAACAGAGTGCAGGGAAAGAGGAATGCTGCTGTCCAGAAACGAAGAGATGGTATGTGTGACATCTTTCCAGAACTGCTGAATTGGTGGCACAGCCAAGTGGCATGGTAATACGTGTCTGGTACACTGAGAGTGCAGTGAGTGCATGAGTCCGTGAAAGCCATTTTGAACATTTTATGTTGACTGATGTGTGCTCTGTGGGTGACTTTATATTGAATTAGTTGAATAGTGGTGGATGAGGACATAGTGAATGTGTTTGAGCAGATCTCCAGGTTGGACATGGAGGAGTCTATATTGGTTAACAATTTATATTATTTGGATAAAAGTTTTTTGGAGCTAAAACTCAAAATGATGTTTTCTAGTAAGGTTATTATTAACTATGCTGAGATTGGATTTAATTGTATTTTTTTTTTTAATTGTAGGTATAATAGAAATTGGTCTTTTTCTGGACCAGCTCTTGAAAAGCAAGAAAAGATTTATTTCTGAGAAAATGTTGTAGTTGAATGATTGCTTTGTTTTTCCAGATCTTAGAGGTGAGAGATTGCTTAACCGGGAGGTGAGGGTTAGAGGGAGTACTGGTGAGGGATCTTACCCACCTCTGTTTTTCTTCACGGGCTTCTTAAGCTCTTCAATTAGAAGGGCATTCTTCTCCATTTCCCCCGTATACTGCTCCACTTGCTCACTCAGCATCTTGATTTGATTATCTCTCTCTTGGACGGCCTTAAGATGTTCACAAACAATTTGAATTACTGAGGATTCGTGTGTACATAAGCACAGTTGTACAGTTGTAGCACAGTGGGTTCACTGACTTTTGGCTTAAAAAAAGGTATGAAATGAAAACAAGGGAAGGCAGAGGATGGGAAGCACATAACGAGGCATGCAGAGCAGAGAAACTTACACCGCAGAGTTCATATATGACCTGGGCCAGGGCAGCGGTGGAGGTCGGGGTTACAAGGACAGGATGAAGAAAAAAAAAGAAGCAGAAAGTAGAGAAAATGGCAGGTCGATGGCAGAACATAAAATGACAGAACCCCTCCAATTCAGGATCCCCATTGGTCCATCACACATACAAACAAGCGCATTATTTCCTCCCCTGCCCTGGGACAGACCTGCTGCAAGGCGATAATGTTGCTTTTGTCCGAATCCATTTGGGCTGAGCGCAGCTTTTCCCTCAGCTCGCGGATCATCTGCTGGTACACCAGAATTTCATCGTCCTTGCCAGAGAGCGCTCTCTAAATGTAAGGAGGAGAAAATTACAGCACAATGGAAAGGTCACAGTCAATTCACACAGATACTGTTACACTGTTATATATCAATTCTGATGTTCAGTGCATTCCAGAGGTTATCTTGTGATTTGCTGTCATTTCCTTCGTTGGTTTCCCCACTTTCCCTCAACCTGCCTCGTCTACTTCAGTTAGTGAGTTCCTGCATTTCCCAGAATGACTTTTGACAAACCACAGAGAACGGGCATGAAGTTGTTGTTGAGAGCGCTATTGGTAGTGAAGAGAAAAATGGTGGGTCTAGAAAGAAGTCCTTGCTCTTTGATTCTGAGGGTCTGACACCAAAACCCAATGAAACATTTTCACATATCAAACTCCATTGTTGCTGTGCTGGAAATATCTCGATGTGATGTGAAATTATCCATGGGAATAAGAAAAATACACCACCAACAACAAAATGAGCCTAGAAATGTAAGGCACATCACCACTGTTTTTTAGGGTGGATTCCCTTTCATTACTTAACAATAACACAGAGGACCATATTCATTTAGTCAATGTCTGGTATTAGTTGTTAAAAGACCAAAACAATTCACTCTGTGTGTTAGCAGCATACATGTGTTAATATTTGAATGAAATATATGGTTTGACAACAATTTGAGAAAATCTCACTAAATAGTGTGCAAACAAGATATTCAGATATATTTCAATTTCAAACGAACATTTCTCAAAGATGTAAAAATTGATTCGTGAACTGAGTAATAAAATGCTATTATTTTTTGATAAATGATGAAAACAAACAGTTTTCAACAAACAGACTTTTGGATCCCACTGTATATACATTTATTTTCTTATTTACCATGAATCAATTGTATAGTGCACTGGTATACAGGGTTACCTGAATTTGGCTCCTGGTGCTTATGTGATGCACCTAAAAAGTGAGGTCACATTTGTGTTGGTTTATTTTCTTTCATTTTGGTAAATTCTGGAATACGTATGTTATCTTTTTATCTGCTGAAAATCATACGTCTGGCGCTAATACTTCCTGTTAACAGTAGGGTTTTTTTTGTTTTCGCTGTAGTTACTATTGTATGCCGTGTAGGAGTTTCCTCTCAAAAGGTGAAGAGAAACCACATTCTCTTGCCTCATTACTTATCCTGTTTTTCAGGTCAGTCAAAGTGCAAATATTCACTAAAGATCATAAACTACTGCTGCAATTTACCTGTCTTAATGAAGTTTAGGGGTGTGAGCATTTCCCAACCCTGTTTTAGGAAAGTGGGCGTCAAGTGTAAATAGAAAAATGGCAGCATCGTTTATTATTTTGTAATTTAGCGATATGGAACATTTTTATTTTTGGAATGAAAAACTGTTTGTTTTTCAAAGGGATACAGAATTGAGTCTATTTGTATGTCCAGATTTACAGTTCAGATGTCTTACATTGTTGAAGGGAAAAAAAAAGGTTTGCTAATGCATGTTAGCATCAATTAGCTTGTTTGGCCACCGTCTTCCGCTAAGCTAGCGTTAGCATCAGTTGCCATAGTCTTAACCTTACTGCCGTACAACTTAATTCTTTGGGTAAGTATACATGCCTTTGTTTTAAAGCTACATGGCTAAACAAAAGATAATATGATTGTAACTCATGTTCTGAATGTAAAGATTTGAATATTAGGGTTAAATACGGGGGCTAGGTTTGATACCCCCTGCTGGTCGAACAGTGAAAACTGTAAAGGTATGGAAAGAGGTGAGTGTTGACATGGGAGTGAATATTGTGAGTGTGAGAAAAAGAGTAGGATATTTTGTCCTATGTTTGATGCTGATTGAATAGATGTATTATGTTATTCTGTGTTATTTATGATTGTCCTTACTTTGGATAAAATGAACTAAGAGATGACAGATTATGTGCACTTGAAAAAGTTTCATAAAAATGTTAAGGGTTAGGGCTACCTCAGTCCTGTACTTGGGACCTGTAACACTTAGGGCACTGTGTGGAAAAAAAGAGGTGGCTGGTGGACAGAGACATATATATGGTGTTTTAGCATTAACACTCACCTTCCACTCCTCCACCTTAGCATTGACTGCTGCCATGACTGGGTCATCCTCCTCGGCCCTGCTCTGGATCTGATCTGTTAGCTCTCTGACCTGCACATCAAAAACACACAATTCAGTACCTGCAGTTACTGACACAGGAAAGGCCAACCACCTTCTCCATCACGATAAAGTAAGTGAAAACGTCATAGCTGCAACATTACAGTCTATTCAGTTGATAATAACCCTCTTCATGTCCTACAAGTATGTGAGAGCCTGGCAGACAAATGATAAAGTGGTGTCAGGTAACATAGTGCAGCTTGGGATGAAAGTGAATATCACAAACCGCCCACAGATGCAGGACAGACACATGGGTGAAATAAAACACATTCCTGGAACAAAATAAGATAAACGATCCAATTTAGGGGGCTCTTACTTGGAGCTTTGCGTGATCCCTCTCTTTCCTGAGCTGATCCATGATGGAGTCTGTCTGTTGTACTACAATCTTCATCTTGTTGTACTCATCTGTCATCTTCTCCATCTCCCTCACCGACTCCTCCAGGCTTTTCTGCATCTGCTCATTCTGTGTCTTCAGGTGTAGGAGTTCATCCTCAGCTCGCTACCAGACACAAAATAATATAATAAACTTGATTTGTAGAGCAGTTTAAGATCAGCGTTGCAAAGAGCTTTACTGGTAACAAAAATACACGAGATAAGCATCAAAAGTACCATAAACTAACTGGAAGCAGCATTGGCCTTGAGTTTTCTTTACAAGGATACTATTGGGAAACAGATATAGGCGCTTTTTTAAGCCAAGTGCCTTGGTGGTCTGATATAACTCAATGGGTAGAGCATGGTAATACAACCCATGCTAAAATGATATTCAGTTGTGGTACTGAGTGCTTTGGACTTATGTTTTCCAACATTCACCAGCCATTTTCACAATTTTTTGCCACCCACAGCCAGAATTTACCAGCATTTGGCAGGTGGCTGGTGTTGATTTCCCATCCTGGTTGTGCCGTCTTGTGTCATACCAATTACCTGAAGGTCCTCCATGCATTGGTAGAGCTGTCGGTTGGCCGAGTTGAGCTTCCTCTGGGTCTCGACACTCTCGTCCCTGGACAGGACCGGCTCCTTCTGGTCCAGCTCTCTGCGGTAGAAGTCCACATCCTGCTGGAGCTGCTCGTTCTGTCGTGGCACAGGAAGGAGCAGGCTTAGGCGAGGGAGAGGAGTTGGATCCAGCATCACCTACGATTTTACACTAAGCTAGATACACTAAATAAACACCTATTTTTTTATGTCAACTTTATGCACACAGACACACACAGGGTCCGAAATGAAAAACCACCAAGTGCCAAATGAGAGTAAAAATTGTCTTCGGCAGATAAATCCATCAGGGTCACGTGGCACACTGGACGACAACTTTTTGAGACGATAACACTTGAATGCCTCGGTTATACAGTCTCTGGTCTTTGCCTGTTCTCAAACTTTGTTACTGCTCTCTGACCGTGTGCCAATCAAAGCAAAACATATATCTATATCATACAGGCTGTTGATTGGCTGCCTGTTACGCTGGCTTGACACAACGCAGGAGCATCTAGTATTCTGCAACCGTTGACATATTCCTATGAAAAAAATGTGAAATGTGAAATATTTCTATCAAAAATGTATTTTAATTATTTTGGCTGATATATTTTTTGTTTACCCTTGACAGATGAGTCAAACAAAATTGCACACTGCACACACATACATATAGTACATAGAAGCACCCGCAACTCCATTTTGCTCCAAATGCTAAACTATGCATCCAACCATCCACAGTGTCCATCTGCCTCACTTTAACTTTTATTCAACGAAAGATCAAAGCATCACCAAACTTACTTCAAGAGCTAAAAGCACCATTTAGATTGACTTTTTACTTGACTACACTGACTCTGCCTCTTACCTTCTTCTTAGGATGTTTTTTCTATGGCGATGAAACAGAAAGACATGAAAAGAAATGATGAAGATGTAGAAAGCATTGAAGAATGACGGTACGGTGAAAAGACATTTTGTAGATGGGACATGTATGTTACACCAACAGAGAGGCTGGTAAGGTTACATAAAACCACAGAGGATGAAGAAATGAATGAAAAGGTGACTTTAGAAAGCATTATGATCTGTATGATGTAGTCACAAACCTCTCTTTTCAGCTTCCTGATCTCATCCTCGGCCTCCTCCACTCGGACAACCAACTAGAAAAACATAATAGAACATGTGGAAACACGAGGCAAGATTAATATGAATTAACCAGACCTGACACACAAGAAACACGTGGAAAGACATTAGTTTGCAATAGCCTTTTTTAAGTGTATTAACCTATGGAAAATTATTTCAAGTGCACAAGAACTATGGAAAAAGATAAACGCCAGCAGAGATCGTATTTGAATTACATGAGTTAGAATGTCATGCTCATATTGAAACGTTGAATTTCATTTTTCTTTTGAATAAATGAATTGAGAAATGTGTTTTCTTTCAGGCACTCGAGCTGCCTCAACAACATCACCGGGATATATAAGACATACCCAGTTATACTCATGAGGTCATTAATTCAGCTAATGATAGGATTAATGAGCAAATATTTCTTTGTCAACATAATTGTCTTCACATAACACGATAAAATCAGTTTCCCCTCATCAATATACTTATGAAGCAATGTGCTCCCAAATCTAATCAGATCATCTACTGGGAGCCTCTTAGCCTCCCAGTAAACCAGTGGGCGGTCTTGGTTAGGTGGTTATATGTATTGATCTTGAGTCACTCGGTTGTGCCATGGTTGCAGGACATTTAAAAAAAAGTGTTTTTTTTTTTTTTTTTTTTTAATTCAACGGTTCAATATGAGCATTACAAATTCAAATCTCTGCTGGCTCTGATGTCTTTTCAATACTAACTCTACTCTTAAATAACGTGCACTGTAATCAAGGCCATTGTAAAGTAAAGTTTGACTATGAAGAATGCAGAACATGGAGAAACAGAAATTATTTCACAGATTGTTGGAGACAGAAACACCGTATCACACTACAGTGTACCATGTACCTATTATGGAATACATAGTGCACACGCAGGCATGCCAGTTCAATGTGTAAAGAAGACTCATGGGGATAACTGAACATGCAAAAAGCTTGTTGGCGAGTACAAGGCCAAGTTGCCAAAGGGTCAACCAACTCCGTGGCTTCTCTATCACAGTATAACATCTTATTCAAGACTGAATCCAGAGTGCTTTGCTGAGCTATTGGAATCATGGGTAATGACCTCCTACCTCCTCATTGGTTTTCTTTTCCCTGTTCATCTCCCTCTTTAGCTGGGAGTTTTCCTTCTCACTCTGCTCCAGCTGGGTCTCAAGCTGCCGAAGTTCATCTCGCATGAAGCGAGTGTCTCGCCCCGTTCCCGAGCGCTGGGCCATCTGGACAGGAAACAAGCCAAACAAACACCCAGTCACCCCCCACAAAGAAAACTCTTAGACTCCCTTCATCTCCATCTGTTTACAACACTAACTCAAGCATACAATCTAAATAGCATGTTCTCAGACAAAGATTTACTCTGTGCAGAGGAAAATATGGGGATACTAATTCTCATTACGGAAAAGCTTCCAAAATGAAAAAACAAAACAAAAACACAGAGGTTTCAAACAGTAGAAATGACTGTGAGCATGCAAGGAATTAGCTATAATCTTCTTAGTTGCTGTCTTTCAATGGTCATTGCACCCAATCTGCTTTGCAGCCAGGGATTCACTCTGCGATTGGCTAAAAGTGTTAGCACTGTTGCTGCAAACAGAGCAGCATCAACTGTGCCCTACAGGGCAAATTGATTTGTTACAGACTAGATATCGTAGTATTTCACTTTTATTTCAGCATCAGCATGTATACAGTGTGTATGTATGTGTGTGTATGTACGCACACAGATATACAGTCATGCTTGAAAGTTTGTGAACCCTACAGGGGATCATTATTTCAGATATTATAGAGGAATAACCTTATAAAAATCCTTATCTAAACCTCAGATCTTAATGAAGAACATGCACATATAAATATATGCTTTCATTGTTTAATTAATAAAACTGCTTTATTCAACAAAAATACTTGAACTCCTTCAGACAATAACGTGTGGCACCTCCTTTAGCAGCCATGACTTGGAGTAAACTCCCATAGTCCCACAGTCACTGATCAGTCTCTGGCATCTCCTCACCCATTCCTTCTTACAGCCAACTCAGTGAGGTTTGGACCAGCCCGCTTCAGGTCCTGCCACGGCGTCTCTGTTGGATGTAGGCCAGGACTTTTGACTTGGCCAATATAAAACACTCAACTTCTTCTTCCTGAGCCATTCTTTGGTAGATTTGCTTGAATGCTTAGGATCATCGTCCCCTTTCGGCCCAGCTTCAGCTCTCAGACTGATGTTGTGATGTTCTGTTCTAAAATTCTCTGGTTTCCCTCAGAATTCACGGTTTTTTATGTGTGTGACATAAAAAATGTGTGGATTCAATAAAGTGTTCTTTCTTTCTTTCTCTTTCTTTCCCTTAATGATTGTCAAGTTGTCCAGGTCCAGAGGAAGAAAAGCAGCCCCAGACCATGACACTCTACCACCATGCTTGACCATAGGGATTTTGGTGGTGGGCAGTTTTGGGTTGTGGGGTTGGTTGTTTTTGCGACCAAAAAGTTGGATTTTAGACTCGTCTGTCCAGAAAACAGAAATCCTTATCCAGGTGGTCTCAGTAAACTTTGTTCTTTTTAAACAGTAGAGGTTTCTTCCTGTCTACCCTTGGATGAATGATATTGCACAATGACATCAGATGACATCAATGGAGGCTTGTAGATCTCAAAATTTCAATTACTGCTCAAGGGGTTCACAAACTTTCAAGCATGTATACTCGAGATATAGACAGGCAGACAGACAGACAGGCAGGCAGGCAGGCAGACAGATAGACAGACAGACAGGCAGACAGACAGACAGACAGACAGACAGACAGAGGATGCTGAGGAATTTTACCTCCAACTCTTGTTCCAGCCTCAACACCTTGTCGAGCAGTTCCTTTTCTACAGTATAGAAGTAGAAGTTAACAATGTGAACGCTGCTGTTCCTCAGCAAAACCCCTGGAAATCTTTTGATGATTAAACTACACTTTGCACTAACCGGTTTTAGCTTGCTCTAACCCAGTTTTATCGATGAGGTCATAGGCAAGAGCAAGTTCCTGTTCCTTCGTCTAATGGAGAGAAAGAGAGAAGACACATAAAGTAAGAAGAAACATAACATAAAGTTTTATGCTGTTACTATGACAATATCACAAGCAGTATACCCCCCCCCCCCCAAAAAAAAGCATCTGTATCAGTAATGTAAATTATTTTGTAGTAACGGTTCTTCAAAGACATTATTTGTGCCAATGGAAAGAGATGTGCATGGAAGACATCAGACTATGGAATAATCATATAAAATAGTTCTGAAATATGAAATTGATAAGATAGAAAACCTTCAGCAGGGCCTGAGACACTCTGGAGAGGTGGATCATTTGCTCTGGGGCGTTACCCTTCAGTTCATTTGGTTCCGTCTGCATTGAAACATGGTTGAATGTGAAAAATACTCAAAATTATAGCCATTTGATCTTACACCACAAGACATTTGAGAAGTGGATCACCACTAAAGTCAGAGAGAAAATGTGATATTAAAATAGTATAATTTAGCTTAATTTCCCCCTTAAACTCAAAAACATAGTTAATATTGTCTATTATTAAGATGTTTTTATCATGATAACGTGCCTAAAAACAAGGTTTTAGTCATGGTATCTGCAAGTTTCAGAAAGCCAAATTTAAGACTTTTTAATACCTTATTATTAATGCTACCTGGAATTTGTTTAAGACCATTTAAAAAACCAAAATAAAGAAACAAAGCTGGCAAAACTTCCGATTGAACATAGATAATGAACGTTCTCAATGTCTAAATGGGCAGAATAAGACAAAGGACAACTGGAAAATAATTGGTAAATCACATGATGTCCAATTGTGCTTAGTAAAGCAGATAGGATACATATTGTACAACTAGCCCTGTTCTGTATTCATCTAAAACTGAACATGCAGCACTAATAAACAAGACCTTAAATTTAGAGAATTTATTACAATGACAAGGTCCTGCAGACACCCTGCTAGCACTCCACTAGAATCATAACTTGGCAGAAGCAGGTGAAGATGTGGACCCAAAGCTAAAATTACCCCCAAGCACCATTGTTACACAAAATCAGAAGAGACCTTGCACCGGTCCCTCTTGGTTTTCTTTGGTATTATCACAGTTTAGATGGCAGCACACAGTATACACATGTATTGAGTTTACGTGCCAGACAGATATCCAGGTCAACAAGTTATTGTGGAGGGATGAAGGGCAGTCATGCTGACAAAGTTGGATGGGTAACTGTAGTACCCTCAAGCTTGTTAGAGAAGCAGCGTCGTCCTTTTGATGAAACTAGCGAGCTATAGGTGAACATACACAGTATAGACCAGTACATTAAAACTCGTGGCGGTTATGGAACTGGGTGAATTACCATCAGGATCATATCGAGGAGCGGTTTCACTTCGTCTTCTTCACTTTCATGAAGCGTTGCTGGGTCCGCCCTCATCACTAAATCCCAGTCAAGAACACCAGGCATCTTGACAATACTGTGTTTCTGGTGGATTTTTACGAGGAACTGACTAGGTAGGGAAGTGTTCGAAGCTAGTACTTCGTTGTTAGCTTGTTAGCTAGTAAGATAATTACGTTAACGTTAGGTATTGTCGCGAAGATGCTATAGCTAGCAATTGTTGCACTCCACAGCATCATTAGCCTCGATAGCCAGCTAGGTTATTTACGTCACTGATATAACTTCAGACAAGTTAACCTTCGCAACTTTACACCTCGTGAATGAGCAAGCAGATGAGCATGTTTTACCACATTAACGTTATACAACGTATTATTCATAAGTTAATGCTCAAATGGTTGTTTTACCTAACCTAAATCATTTATATTAACGTTGTCATCTTGCTTCCCCGATCTGGTACTTGATCTGGCTGCTAGGTAACCACTGACAACAACCGCCAAAGAAAAAAGGAAAATAAAAAAACAGCCGGTTGGCAGTTTAGTAGCACTTCTTTACGGCTGTCGTAAGCAACTGCTGTGAAAGCAACCATCTCAGATTCTACTACTCCGAAATAAAACAGTAACATTTGGTCTCTTGTGTCTAACGTTACCAGAATATTGACAAGTAACGAACATATCTGCTATAAAACAAATATATAGCCTCATTCTGACAAGCTCCCATTTGCGCCTTACAGTTTAGTCAAAACTGCCATCGCTAACGTTAGCTAGCTAACGACTTCAACTCTGCACCGGAAGTGTTCGTTTGATGAAGCTAGTATGCACAAGCGGAATGTCGGTTGCTGAATTGTGCACTAACGTATGTTTCTATACATTCCAACTTTTTGATATCAACTATACAGTCACTACTTGCTAGACATAGACAGGGTAGACACTTCATAGGGAATTGAAGATAAACCCGCAAGAACGCTATCTGCCTTAAAGATTATTATCAAGCTAGCGGTTGCTAATTTAGCTTTATGCTACGTTTACAGGGTTTGCTAATCTAATTTATCAATGTATGGTTATTGTGGCCAAGATTATTTGCATTGTCAATTAGCCACGATGGACTGGCGTGTGTGGGTGGTTTAACCAATCTGGGTAATATTAGCTAGTAATAAGATCAACTGCCACGACCTCCCTTTCTCCTGTAACTCCTGTAAACTGTCACTCTTAAGCTAGCTGGGCTAGGGTGTGTTAACGTGTGCGCTAGCTAAATGTTTAGTTTGATAAGTTACTTAGTGGCTACTTAAATATTTGAATCCAACAAGACAGTAGACGTGGATACAATGTGATAATAACGGCACCAGCTTTTCACATTAGCAGTTATTACAGATACCGATTGTAAAGACAGGGAAAACATTGATAAACACGAGTTTTGAAACCTGACTTTTACTGAACTGTTCAGGAGGAGATGTACACTATAAGGACAAAATAACAAACGTTCCAGTTTTAATTGTTTGATTGATTGTTTACATTGAAACGTCAGTCCAGTTTTGGCATTAATCTACAATACAAAACTGCATTACACGTCTTACAGCATCACCTAACCTGGTTATTTGGTAACCTCTTTTGCTGGATAGTGATCAATGAAGGCTTCTGTCTGCAATGGCTGTCGTGTCATGGAAGGAGATCTTACTTTTGACTGGACTGGTGGTGGGATGCTACTGGAACAGCCTTTCATGCGGCTTCGTGTTTGATGATGTCTCAGCAATCCTTGACAATAAGGACCTGCGGCCCTCAACCCCTCTCCGCAACCTATTCCTGAATGACTTCTGGGGGACACCCATGGCTGAGGTACATGATGGTCCATGACACATCTCTGTGCTTTACCAGTGCAGGCTTACTTAACCTTACGTCTTAGACATGACAAGGTGGTTAAAAACGTTTGTATCTAGTTTCAGGGCTTGATTATTAGCAATTTTATTTAGATTAAGTGACATGTATATTTGTCTTTTAAAACTTCATATGTGAACTCCCCCAAAATCAACGTTGTCTTGGACACTATGTCTATTTTGAACTTTTTTGCATTTTTGAATTGTATATTATGTTTGTGTATTTTGCATTACCATTTCTACACTATGACCTACTTTGCACTATCCTCTCTTTCTTTCCTTCTATCCGGGGCTGACAGCATACAAACATTTGAAAATAAAGGAAACTTGAAACTTTGGCAATGAGAGAAATTAAAGGGGTCACTGAAAAGCTACAATAATTATCTGACAACATGTCATGTCTCTTATCCAGACAACTGAAAGGCACCTGGCGCATGTATTCGTGTCCCCTTACAGGAGCGGAGCCATAAATCTTATCGACCCTTGACTGTCCTCACCTTCCGGCTCAACTACCTCTTCAGTGAGCTGAGCGCTGCTTCCTACCATCTGCTCAATGTGGTGTTACATGCTGTAGTATGTGTGCTGTTCCTGCGGGTGTGCCGTCTGTTCCTGGATAAGACTTCCAGCTTGGTCGCAGCGCTGCTGTTTGCTGTGCACCCCATCCACACTGAAGCTGTAAGTGTTCGCTTATTGAGTTAAGTCATGTTGAGTGATATATTGCTACGCTGTACTATTACATGGAAAACAAAAAATGGGTACACAAGCAAAGAGAAACTGACTGAAACCAAAACCCTAGGTTTATTTGTTGATCATTTGAACTTGACCTCATTCCCTCCCATAGGCCCTGTCTTAAAAACCCTCCCTCCCCCAATTAGGACTTGTATTTCATCCTATTCAACATAGCTGAACTGACAACCAGACAGGCCCTGACCAGAGAGTAGAAAAACAAAGAAAACATTCTGCTTCTTGGGGTGGAGTGCTACTGTTACACAGCGCGCACCACTGCCCCAGTCTTCCTCATGTTGTTCTCTAATCTAAGCACAGTCTCTCAGACTTCTTGAAAGGAAACCATTTGCCTCACAAATGAGCTCTTAGAGTTAGTCCAGCAAATGCCCTTCATGTTATCTCCGTCTGGAATCTCTTTCTCAACGGATCATTTGTTTTTCATTTATGCTCCAAGCACTGAAGGTCCCTTCATGATAAGTATGGACAAAGAGCCCCTGTGTGTCCCCTTGTCTTTCTCTGTACGTTTTTTGGTTGCCTTTCTTTCTGAACGGAGACTTAAATTTGCTTGTTTCTGTTTTTTTTTTTAGCATTTGCTAGTATCTTGAAATAGACATTATTCAGTACACTTCCATAATTGTATCTAAAGGTCCAAAAATGACATTAGGAAAACACTTACTGTGAAGCGCTGCAGACTAAATGGCGTACAAAGAGAGTGAAATGTAATTTGTGGTCTGAGTAATTGGGCTGAGTTGAGCTAACAGTAGTCAGTGGGTTTTCCATGATCCTTCAACCCTGTTGTTGCATCATCCTCGATGGACTGATCCCAGTGAAAGTCGCTATCATCTGTGTGTAATCAGATATACACCGATCAGCCACAACATTAAAACCACTGACAGGTGAAGTGAATAACTCGATTATCTTGTTACAATGGCACCTGTCAAGGGGTGGATATATTGGGAAGCAAATGAACAGTCGGTTCTTGAAGTTGACATGTTGGAAGCAGGAAAAATGGTCAAGCGTAAGGATCTGAGCGACTTTGACAAGGGCCAAATTGTGATGTCTAGACGACTGGATCAGAGCATCTCCAGAACGGCAGGTCTTGCGGGGTGTTCCCGGTATGCAGTGGTTAGTACAACCGGTGAATCGGCAACAGGGTCACGGGCGCCCAAGGCTCATTGATGCGCGTGGGGAGCGAAGGCTAGCCCATCGAATGCTAATGCTAACATGTTTTAGCTTTAATAGTTACATTCCATTAAATAAAGACAAGTAGTGGATTGTTTCGACACATAGTGGCAGATCAGAAAACGGTGAAAATGCCTCATCCAAATATTCCTGCCCATACCTAGAAAGATGCTACCCTGCTACAACACACTGAGCTCATGAAACTGCGCTTGCTTGTCTAGGAAACATTCCTGGAATTAGACTTGGTGAAGTGCACTGTGGAGCCCTGTGTGTGGTTTCAGGGTGTGCTGTATCTGATTCCAAGCTTCGGGGCCTCGGTTGTGGTGGAGGCAAGAACATTAATTCTTCCACAGGGGGGCAGTCATTATTTATAGAAATAGCAGACGCCGCTATCAGAGAAGCTGCTATATGGTGACATATATGTGCTTGCCATCCTGTTGAATTGATTTACCTCAATAGATCTGTTTTGGATCATTGAACCGGGACTTAAAGACAGGGATTCTGGTCACTGCAGATTATAGTCATGTTTGTAAAGTACTCTTGCTTGTGATGAGGAAAATTGGCATTCAATGTTAGACTAGAAGTTTGTGTATTTTTTACTAGTGTATTCTGCTCTGTGTGAGTTCTAGTATCTTGATTGCGCATTATTGTATTTTTCTATTGTATTTGCACGTGGTGTATCACTGATAAAGGAATTTCCCATTGTGGGATCTACTACTACGCTGCTGCTACTACTTCTACCACTACTATGAGTTTTTGTCATCAGGTCACAGGTGTGGTTGGCAGGGCTGAGCTCCTCTCTTCCATCTTCCTGCTGGCTGCTTTCCTGGCCTACACTAGATCCACGGGCACAGAACATTCCATCGGTAAGTCGAAGCCACCTCACCAGTCTCCGAACTGGTTTCATCCATGTGCAGGGAGACGTATTGTGTTTTATATGTCTGATTTTTGTTTTTTTCATGTGCCCTTTCAATAAGATACCTTTACAACCATTCAAACACAGAGCCATGAAACAAAAAACAGAGTGCTCATTGGGTCTGCCGGACACAAATGAATCCAGGACCTTGACCCGGAAGGGCTTCAGGGGCGTTGCAGTCCTCTGACGGCCTCATTTATACTGTGTTTACTCCGACAGGTACATAATCCAGCAAGCCGAGACAACAACCTTTACAGGTTTAAGCTCAACTTGTACTCCAGCAGGCTGTTGTGATGGTATCTACTGCCAAGTGTCTGTTAACACAGTTTTCTCAGGCAGCTGGCAGCTCCCTTAGAGACTGGTTAACTGCCATGACTCTGGTTGCAGGAACTCATTCCAGATTGTTCGTGGGCAGAGGCTTGTGTTGAGAAATTGGGGAGTGGCACAGAGAGAGATTAGTTGATTGCGAGAATCCCTCGTGATATAACAATATGGGTTCAATTCATGCATGATGACTACATTTGATAGTTTGCAGGACCGCACAGCTTTTTGTGAGAACTGAATTCCTGCTGAACTCCTCCTCTTGCTATTGTGTTTGACAGTTTTTGGTTTATATCTATCTAATTGGTAAAGATTGGATAAAAGGAATACAATTTCAGGTTGCAGCCAAAAGCAAGGTCACGATCTAAGCTCTAGCATAAAAAAAACAGAAAGCCAAACCTAAAGATTTAATCCATGTGTGATGAAAACTGAACCCGTTCACTCTGCACCACATTGTCATTTGACCTCGCTCCTTCTCCACTCAATGGCTGTGGCTCTGGGTTCCCCCCCGATCGGAGAACTTCAGACTTGACTTTACTAGTAACGGACAAACCCATCTGTTACAGCTCGTCAGCCTGATATCTGATTGGAAGTGACTTTTATTTTACAGTTTAGGCATTCAGCTGATGCTGTTAAGTGTCTGGATGCTTTCCCTCTGCCTTCAAGACTGCCAGAGTCACCCCCCTTCTGAAGAAACCAACACTTGACCCTGCTGAGATCAAGAACTACAGACCGGTTTCCCTTCTACCTTTCCTATCCAAAACTCTTGAACGCGCTGTCTTCAATCAACTGTCCTCGTACCTCCACCAGAACAACCTACTGGATCCTCACCAGTCCGGGTTCAAGGTGGGTCACTCGACCGAGACTGCCCTCCTGGCAGTGACAGAGTCGCTCCATGCTGCTAGAGCAAACTCTCTCTCCTCTGTCCTGATACTTCTGGACCTGTCTGCAGCGTTCGACACGGTGGACCACCAGATCCTCCTCTCCACCCTTGAGGGGATGGGTGTCTCAGGCTCTGCTCTCTCCTTGCTTGCATCCTACCTGACAGGTCGCTCCTACCAGGTGACGGTGAGAGGGTCTGTGTCAGGACCACGCAGGCTCACTACTGGGGTTCCGCAAGGCTCAGTTCTGGGTCCTCTTCTTTTTTCCCTCTACACAACATCTCTTGGTTCTGTTATCCACTCCCATGACTTATCCTACCACTGCTATGCAGATGACACCCAGCTGAT
>CABFOQ010049979.1:36968-54089 GCA_900660455.1 Gephyroberyx darwinii | reverse complement strand
AAGAGAGCTGGCCATCACTAGTTGGTTGTACATCACTTGCTGGAGTCAAGTTACTGGTTGGTTCTGATAGTCCACAGTCCTCTCCATCACCTTCTGTTTCCATCTCTTCAGTTGAGGTGCTGGCTACAGGCTCTGTCTCTCGGCTCTCCTCAGTTTGTGTTAGACTATGCTGTGGTTTCTCTTCCTCATTTTCACTCTTCACAGGGACTGGAGTGAATGGGAACTTTGTGATATCAGCCTCCTCCAACCCTTGAAACTGTTCTCCCTCCTGAGTGGTCCAGAGTTCCTCCTGTTCCTCTTTAATGTGTATGGGGTGTGGGTACTGTTGGTCCAGTTCCACTTTAAAGAGAATCTGTGGAGAAGCTAATGGAAAAGGGAAAAATAATAAATACCAGTTAATTTAACGTTGACGATTTCACAATTCTTTAATAGTGTCAAGAAGAAAAATAACATAAGTCACTCATTTTACAATTTTGCCGTCAAAAAAGGAAATTTACAACCAAACATGAACAACTCACATACTTTTGCTCTGCTATGGGATTACCCATATCTGATATACAGAAAATCTTATCCATATTGGTTATTTCCAATTATCTTATACTATATAACACTGTAAGGTCTAACAGGAAATGTTAGATCTGTGCTAGCCCTGACACAGGACCCTTTGGAGTCTATCATATGGCTGTTTAGGTACCTCTCCCATAGGGTCCTGTATTGCTCCATTGACCTTTTACCGCGCGAAAGTCAGCGAGCCCATAAGTCAAATTTCACCTACCTAAACAGATGTCCATAATCCTTCACTTTTCTACTTGCATGGCGGCGGGTGGCGCTCCATCTCCTATGCACAAATAAACTTTTATACATTGTTAAAGACAGGTATACTCCAACATTTCCATTGTAATGAAATTCAAGGTGGCTGACTCTTCTTCGGCACTTTGCGTCCGCACAATATGCACGCTTATTGACGAAAAGTGCTGAAGAAGAGTTTAAGGCGTCTGTCACCCATCTTGGATTTCATTACAATGGAAATGTTGGAGTACATCTGTCTTTAACAAAGTATAAACGTTTTTGATAGGAGATGGAGCGCCACCCACCGCCATGCAAGTAGACAAGTGAAGGATTACGGACATCTGTTTAGGTCAGTGAAATTCGACGTATTGGTTTTGTTATCGGACTCGCTGACCTTTTTGCGGTGAAAAGTCAATTGAGCAATACAGGACCCTATGGGACAGGTAAGCAGCCATATGATGAAAGACTCCCAAAGGGTCCTGTATCAGGGCTAGATCTGTGCATGCTTTAAAGCGCATTCCAAGAATTCCATGCAGTAAATTCACACAGACTGAAGAAATGGTCTTGTTTTTCAAATACCTTATACTTTGTTGCAGGTTATCATTTAACTGTCTTGTTATTTTTGGTGTTTTTGTTACACAGATAAGCACTTTACAAAAAAGTGCATTTCCGTGTTATACAATAAATTATTGGCTATGCCTCAAAATCACCCCCTGCATATATTGTTAAACTTGTTAACCCCTTTATAAGCCGTATAACGAAAGAAAACTACGTTGAATTTCACTTACCCAAACGGATGTAATCCTTCACTTGTCTACTTTCACCATAGTGGCACACGCTATGCCCAAAACTTTTAGACTTTGTTAAAGACCGGTAGACCCCAAATTTCAAATGTGATGAAATCAAAGATGGCTGACAGACGCCTCGAAATCTTCGTCGGTACTCTGCTTCCGAGTTTATACGCACGCTGCTGCCTACGGTGGTCGAGTGGTAGACTGCAACTGATTTCTAACAGCCCAGGTGCGGGACCTTGTATTAACTGGACAGAATAAAGTTTCAAAGCCGACCACCGGTGCCAGCAACTTGCATATTGCTCGGGAGAGAAGTGCCGAAAAATAATTCGATGAGTCTGTCGGCCCTCTTTGATTTCATTACAATGGCGATGTTTGAGTATACATGTCTTTAACAAAGTTTATTTGTGCATAGGAGATGTAGCGCGTGCTACCGCGGTGAAAGTAGGCAAGTGGAGGATTACGGACAATTGTTTGGGTAAGTCAAAGTCGAAGTTTGTTCGTTAAAAAGGGCTCGCAGACTTTCGTAGGGGGGAAATAAAAGACTCCCAAAGGGTCCTGTATCAGAGCTAGCATTATATAATATTTCAGTTAACTTTCTCTATCGAAACAAGGCACAACAGTGTCCAAGGTTTAAAAAAGACATCTCTTGATTAAACGGAGAACGAAAACAAGACAAGTAAAATTTAGGGGTCGTTCCGAAGAAGAAGAAAAACAATCAACAACTAACACCAGTATGCAGGCTGCGCGCGCTCCTAAGGGTATTAACTTATAGACTGCCACCAGATTTTCGGCACAACACATCATTTTAATAAGGTCAATGAAGTATGTATAACACGAAAAACCTACAAACCTGCTTTGTTTATCTGAATCTCAGGCTGAACCGAATCTTCCACCAGCACGCGCTGTTGACTCCTCTCCTCTTCGTATCCTACTATCGTTTTTTCAATCAGCCCAAATGTCTCTTCAACAGCCGCAGTTAGTCGCTGGTTGACCAACACTCTCAACATCTGGACTCTGGACATTTTCAGAGAATGAGCAGAACCACAAATGGCGTCCAGTACCACGCGTTGTCGGTCCTCCTTAGAACAAGAACATTCCACTTCGTATTGTTCTATCGTTCTTTCAAACAGCCCAAGTATCTCTTCGGCAGCCGCGGTTAGCCGCTGGGTGACCAACGACCTCAGCATTTGAACTTTGCACATTTTGAGACACTGGCAAGAATACAGGTAATGTTACTTCGCTACCTAGCTCCACAGCTCAACTGTTTGAATGTGTCTTCTTCCTCGTCTTTATTTTCTTCCCTTTCTTCTTGAATTTTAACGCGGGTTGACGGCCGGCATTGAATGCATTAGCGCCACCTTCTGTTCTGGAGTGCGAACCAGCGTGTTTTTATTCTAAACATCAATCCTGTTTCTTTGATAAAATCTTAAGAATATCTTACTACAAAATCTTCTTCAAATTAAACTCTTGTTCACCACCCTCTTTCAACTTTGTTTTCATCACTTTTCTTTGCCTTTCATATTTATTATAAGATGGCCCACCATCTCCTCCACCTGGTACTGGTCGCATAACCCTGTGGGGTGTTTAGTGTTTTATTCAGCTTGTCAATATTACTTCCTCTCTATTATTTCTGCCCGTACTTCTCACTGTATTAACCTTGTTCTGGAGTCAAACACAGAGCTCATTAAGGCCACATACATGGTTTTCAAGGAGGAACGGTCAGCCCCCCCATGTCACCCCAGTGAGACACCTCATCACATTTACTACTTTCTGGCACTTTTAATCACCTTGTTGATGCAACCTGACCATGTTAGCTGAGAGTCAGAATATACACCTTAAAACCAAAAACTTTCACTCTTTCCAGCTCTCTGCCATACATACAAGTTATGTATGGCAGATTTATGTATTCTTTTCCAAGTAAAGAGTATCGTCTGACTTTCTCTACAGAAAACTTAAACCCCCAATCATATGCCCATTGCTCAACAATACAAATTGCTTCTTGCCTCTTTTTACCACCCATTTGAGAGGGGATGCATAGTGAACGATTTTGCTTCAGTGTTACTCATGAGTAAAATTACAGAATACATACTTAAATTCATTCATATGTGAATCACACACCTCTCTCTGTCAATCTCTGTTTTCTTCTCTGTTTTCCTCTTTCAGATACACGTGTTCCACTTGTTGGGAAACCCTTGGCTATTGCTATTGTAAGCTATTTTCATTCATGTTCTTTATTACGATAGTAATACTGAGGTTTATAATGTGGTTTATCACTCCCTCTTGTGGACCATTCTGAAAATAACCACTTGTGCGCGTTGTCTTCTTTAACAGTTTCCGGTGGTAGTGTTGTTTTTGGAGTGAAAAGTAAAGCGGTCATCCTCTATGGTGTTATTTTTGTGCCACATTCCTGAAAGTCCCACTGCACGCTCAGGATGTGGCACAAAAATAACACCATAATCCTCACCCACATAGAGTGGTTCAGGAAAGAGTCCTAAACCCCGGAAGGGAGTTAGGATTTTTGCACTTCCGGTTCCCTCGTCTCGAAGTCTATGGGTTTTTTGAATTGGTTTTTGGTTAGATGCCTGAAATAAGGTCTGTGGCTAACACAAGCTTAAGAGGTTTTGACGTTTTGTTCTACGACATAAAATACGTCAGTAAATACCCCACTTGTGAAATTTTAAGCTGTTACGTGTCTTAAAAAAGGCGGTTGCTAACAAGTGGCTAAATGAGACTACAGAGGTTGTCGGGGACATTAAACGCATCATGCCGAACACAGTAACTAATCTACTCACTAGTCCGCCTTTACAGCCTCGAGTTGTGTTTCTACTCGCACTCTTCCAAACTATTCTAACTCAAACTTTCCAACTTGTAGATTTATCAATTTATAGTATTTTTAGTGGTGGTGATGTTGAAGTCATGCGACTGTGGTATAGTTCATTTATAGCCTAACATTAGCTTTTTACTTCTGGCAATTGCAATCAAGCTTCAAAAATCATAAAAGTGGTGTTCATTTGTGAAGAATATCTTGCTGAACAAAACGTGTAAGTATCATAAACCTTTGTTTATTTTTTGTTTATTTTCTGCAATAATCCAAAATTCAATGCAAAAAATCCCATAGACTTTTTGTCGAGGGAACCAGGGCGATGCTAACTTCCGGCCTACAAAAATACGTCATCCCTGCGCCACTCTGTTGTGCTCGTCTTCCGAGTTGTTATTTGATTGTAATAAATACTAGTGTACTAGTGTGAAAATAACTATCCAATAACTTGGATAGCGGATTTTTTACTATTTGGAATTACCACTAGGAGGTTGACACGAAAATTTTTTCCTAGTTGCAAGCTTATTCACGGTAACTCACATATGACGTGAATGCAGTATCAGCTCAACACGCTGCAAAAGGCTGCTTAAAGTGGAGGGCCATTATTGATGCATCGTGCCCTGCCACGTAAATGGTTTCCAAGAGAAGAAAGTGGAATATTAACTTTCTTGAATTATTTAATGAAGAACAGAGGCAATGGTGCGAAGAGACTATGGAGGCCTTCAGCCTTGTCAACTCCCCTCTCAGAGATCCCTGACCCCAGCCAATTTACACAACACAACTACAGCTGATTAATTCCTGTTTTTTTTTGTTTTTTTTACCAAATGCTTTTATTGACTGGCATCATGCAATCAACATACATTACATACATTTAAAAAGCACATTGCACGTGAACAAACAAAACAAAAACTAATGTATAAAATGCCCCCAACCACTGATCCACCCCCCATTCCCAAATCCCTTCAAAGGAGCAATGCTCCCTCTCACCTGCCTACTACTCACCCCAGAAGGGTGTTCCACAAAGCAGGTTTAGAAAAGCGGAGATTAATTTCGAAAGCCTGGTTTGAATTAACCTAACGAGATAATCGGGGATAAAGCGGTTCCATGAAGCCGAATTCAAGCTACCGCGATCTGGCTAATCCAAGCCAGGTTCAAGCAGTCCAGATAATTGCGCGTGCACTGCTTTTTTAAGCAGCCCAAGAGGTCGATAGTTACCAGGCTTGCTTTGTGGAACTGAATAAACCTGAAAATAAGCCAGACTAAGTGAAATAAGCCTGGCTGAGGTGGTAAGCTCGCTTTGTGGAACACCCCTCCGGAAACATTGTACAATTAAATTAATGATATAATAACAAACAAATAAATAAACAAATACCAGAAAGAAAAAATAAATAAATAAAATATATATTCAACTGAACAAAAAAAATAACAAAAATAAATACATTAAATAGACAGATCAATAAATAAATAAATACCACGTTGACCTTTTTAGCTCCATTAATGCAAGCTGTTGATAGTTCCAAGTCAATAACCTCAAGGAATGTGAGTACCCATTTCCTGATAGTTATGAGTGTGTGGACAAACTACAATCATTTTCTTTCCTGCTGTTGAGTCTGAAAACACTATATTTATGAATGTGGAGCAGCGATAGATCTTTCAGGATCAGGACAGCTGCGATTACATGAACTGTGAATTTGGAGTTGACTTCCTCTCAGAACCATGAGGAGAAATGTGCCAGGGGCTCCTAGAAAGCACAAGGGGCATGAGGCATCACTGGCTGCCTTCATAATAAAAGTTTCCAAGAGGTCAGGGATGTTCTGTGTACAAAATTAAAGTGGATCTGCTGAAATCTGCGGGAAGCAGATTGAAACTGAGACCAAACTGTTGCATTCAAAATCAGGTTCTAAGCCTAGGAGTACTGCGGTAGTGCCAAATCCTTTTCTGCATAGTTGACCAAGAACACTAGTCTTAGTTTTATGTGGTGATTGATCATGATTATTGATTTAGAACAATTCAAATCAATTTTGTTGGAGGAAATATTCTCATTTGCAGAGTAATTTAACTCACCTGCGACAGGTTTCAGATGCCCACATGGTATAAATGAACCAATTATCCATTTTAAAGTGATAAAACAGTCTGTTCTGCTTCCCTGGTCATCTGTGAAAATGGTGAAGAGAAAAGAGCTGTCATAAAATGGCTATAAGGCATCTCACAATGTAATTAAGAAGTTTGCTGCTCATGGAATTGTTAAGAATCTTCCAGGATCTGATGGTAAGAGGAAAATTGATCTCAGGTGGTGCGAGCCATTGAAAAAACACCTTGCATGACATCTAGAGATCTCAAGGCTGACCTGGAGAGGTCTGCGGTAATGGTTTCAGCCTGTACAAGAAGACCACACTGCTGAAGGAGAAACACGAGATGTGCTACCCAGTGTATTTTCACATCCAGTGTAGTCAAAATTGTGTGTCAATCAATCCTTCTGCAGGGCAGTGACGCAAAACACACCTCCAAAAGCACCCGGGAATGGTTCAAGAGAAAATATTGGATTGTTCTGCAATGCGAGAAATGTACTGCTCACTGATGAGCAATTGTATTAACAGTACCTATAACCACTGACATAGAGGACTAAGTAGCCACTGGAAGCCAACAACGTTCTTTACCCTTGTAAAAGTAAACTCATGTAAATTACACCCGCCAACACCAACCCCAAACTTATGTCTGCTATGACACTTATTCCTTCAAAAGAATGCGGTTCTGTGACCAAAGCTGGACTTGGGGCAACTATAGTTCAACCAATTTCCTTCTCAACTCCCCCTTGGCACCCAGGCAAAGTATATCATTCATTTCACCATTTTGTAAAAAGCAGTAGAGTAGCAAACTTCAACACTGCAAATAATGTCATACATAGGGCCAGAACCCTGAATTATGGTCAAATTATTGGACTTCAGGCATAATGACCTAATGTTCTATTTTGTCACCAAAAGACATTTGCAACTCTGTTGTGATTATTTCAATGTCCTTCAAAGCAATGATTGGGACCTAACGTCAGCCTATGCTAAAATTCACCAGCTCCAACACTGGCTTGAGTGCACATAGCCTGATATAGTCACCACCATGGTGACAATGGATTTTGAATAAAATTACTTAAATTCATCAACTATTAACATAGTTAGTTAGCATAGTTCTGACAGCCCAACTCTGAGTCATCCCCAAGGAGAATAGAAAAATAGATAAAATAATTAGTGCAAGATCACACAGAAGGTTCTAGGAATTTGCTCTTTTAAGATGTGATGGAAATAGGCCAGTTAAGTCTAAACATGCCCAGCTCTGGCTGAGTAGTCGTAAAACTTGAACACAAAACATACATCAAATATTCATAACAGGCTACTATATCTGTTCTAGCCAAAAAGAAAAGCATGTTGCCTTTGTCCAGCTTATACTGTGTGTAAATAGGCAGCCCTTGTTGCACATTAGTATCTTTGTGTGACTTGACATCAGTGAAAGTGTACCATTTATCATTTTTTCCCATCCTGTGCCTTTTTTCATACAAAGCTTGCATACAAATTGGTCCTAATCAACTCTGTTAGTATCCAACTTGAACATGAAGAACTGGCATAGTAGCATTTCTCTTTTGCACGAGCAAACATCAAACATCTGAAATATAAGACCATTGTTGATTTTTAGGGTACCTGGGTTGAGCAAGAAGAATTTGCCCTCTTTTGCGCATGCAGTGTTCACTGCTTGTGTAAAGGCCTGTCGGCATTTTACTGTATAGTTGCTGTAGTGTGTGATAAACTTCTCTCTTTTGCTATTGATGGTGAAGAGGCTCCTTTGCTGCAAACAGGGATGCCTTAACAGGTGTTAATGCAGGATGTTGAAAATAAATGTGCAAAGTCCATGTCCATCCTTGGGTGTGTGGTCAGTAGACCATACAAGACCTCAATCTGTTTGCCCAATCTGTTTGCAACACAAGGGTCCCACTGTAAGAGATACTTTGTGAGGTACTGCACTGCAGTGGAGCCCTCAACACTTTCCTTCAGGTGGATGTTGCACCACCTGCTCCTGTCCTCCATATTCACTATTTTCAGGTACTGCAACACTGCTACATCATTAACAACAGCCATAGTATTATCTCCAGTGCTGGTCTTCAGAGTACCCATTTCTGAGTTGATAGAGCCAATACTTTCTGTCAGTGGATGGCACTTGTTCATGCCAGAACTGTAACAGAGCCTGCTTCCTTTTGGCGCCCATGTTAACGAACAGGAGTGAACACACCGGCAACGGCAGGCAGCTACGGCTTGCTGAAATAGTTTAAGCGCCAAGTCTATTATCTCTGTGCGCAGATTCAACACAATAAATATAATACTAATTCATTTTAATTCACAGAATGTGCAAAATAATTGAGGGGGTGAATACTTTATGTGGCAACTGTAGAGTTAATGACATGACACTAAATTGAAATTTTGTTGGATGATGTTTTTGTGATTATATTGTAAGAAAAATATCTATGCTTATGATAGCCTTCTAATACGCATGTAATGCATCACGATGCACGGCAAATAAATTTACTGACAATTCACCTCAACCAGCAGCTCTTCTCACCACCACCTGCAGCTTCACCTGCTGCTGCCTCAGTACCACACTTATGGCCTCTGATGTTTGACAGGCGAGTAAACCTTTTCCCACAAACACTGCAACTGTACGGTTTCTCTCCTGTGTGGATTCTCAGGTGTGTTTTCAGATTACATTTCTGAACAAAACTTTTACCACAGACTGAGCAACTAAAGGGTCTCTCCATTGTATGACTTCTCATGTGTGTAACTACTGTTCCTCGCTGGGTAAATCTTTTGCCACACACTGAACAACCAAAAGGTTTCTCCCCTGTATGGAGTTTCATATGTCTCTGCAAATGCCCCTTTAGGCCAAATCCTTTACCACAAACTGTACAGTCAAATGGTTTCTCCCCTGTATGACTGGTCATATGTCGTTCCAGAATTCCCTTGTAGCCAAATCTTTTACCACAAACTGAGCAACTAAAAGGCAAGTCCCCTGTATGGTTTTTCATGTGTACCTGCACATTTCTCTTCTGATGAAATCCTTTACCGCAAACTGGGCAACTAAAGGGTTTATTCTCTGAATGATTTATTGTGTGTCTGTTTAGATGTTCTGCCAAACTAAAGGTTTTACCACAAATTGTGCAACTAAAAGGCCCCTCCCCCATGTCCAGTACATCTAAACCTGAATGAGGTTCACTAGTCTCCTTCCAATCCTCATCACTGTCTTCAGTCTCAATTTCAGAAAAGTCTGAAGAGAGGAGCTGGCCATCATTAATTTCTTCTAAATCATCAGCTAGATCTAAGGCATTGGCTGATTCTGATACTCCACAGTCCTCTCCATCAGCTTCTGTTTTCATCGGTTCAGTAGAGGTGCTGGCTAGAGGCTCTGCCTCTCTGTTCTGCTCAGTTTGTGTTTCACTATACTGTGAAGAGTGGGGTTTCTCTTCATCATTTTCACTCTTCACAGGGACTGGACTGAATGGGAACTTGATGATATCAGCCTCCTCCAGCCCTTGAAGCTGTTCTCCCTCCTGACTGGTCCAGAGTTCCTCTTGTTCCTCTTTAATGTGTCTGAGTTCTGCGTCCTTCTGGTCCAGACTGGGGCTCCACTCCTGCTGCTCATGGGGAACCTCCACTTTACAGACAAGGAGCTGTGGAGAATCTAATGGATAGGGCAAAATAACAACAACAGTATAACCAGTTAACTTAAGCCTGTTTCTGATTTTAGAATCATTTCACAATTTTGCCTTCAAAATAGCGAGTCAGACAACTTGGACACAATTCACCTTTGTTAGGGGTTATCAAACTGTCAACAATTACAGGGTTTCCCCTATCATAGTAGGCCCTTGTGGGTCTGCCAGCCCAAGAGCATCTCTGCCAGGCTTACAGGATTCTAAAATAGTATGCTGAAAATTACATCTACTCTCTATTCATATTGGTTTCTAAACATAACCTGGGCATTTCCTGTTTATCCATCACTTAGGTGGGCTGCAAGTTCTTTATTGTGGTACAATTTCTTTTGGGTGGACCGATTTAAACTCAGCACACGTTCGCTTGCAGTGACACCTAAAAACACCATTTATTTACTGAGAATATGAGGTTGTAAATACAATTTGACAGTGGACATTATTCTACTGTTGAGTGAAATTTATGGAGCGGATTTGCAAACCATGCTGCAGACATGCTGCAAGCTGCTCAACACTCCCCAAGGGCTAGGGAAGGCTGTCAGGACCATGGACAGTGACCATTTACAGGATCAGTATTACCATGCATAGCTGCTGTGGCGCTGGAATGAGACGCACTATATCACATCACCAATTGACCTACTCTGCTGCATATACACCGATCAGCCATAACATTAAAACCACCTGCCTAATTTTGTGTAGGTCCCCCTCATGCTGCTAAAACAGCTCTGACCCGTTGAGGCATGGACTCCACAAGACCTCTGAAGGTGTCCTGTGGTATCTGGCACCAAGACGTCAGCAGCAGATCCTTTAAGTCCTGTAAATTGAGAGGTGTGGCCTCCATGGATTGGACTTGTTTTTCTATCACATCCCACAGATGCTCAATCGGGTTGAGATCTGGGGAATTTGGAGGCCAAGTCAACACCTTGAACTCTTTGTCATGTTCCTCAAACCATTCCTGAACAATTTTGCAGTGTGGCAGGGCGCAATATCCTGCTGAAAGAGGCCACTGCCATCAGGGAATACCGTTGCCATGAAGGGGTGTACTTGGTCTGCAACAATGGTACGTTAGGTAGGTGGTACGTGTCAAAGTAACATCCACATGAATGCCAGGACCCAAGGTTTCCCAGCAGAACATTGCCCAGAGCATCACACTGCCTCCGCTGGCTTGCCTTCTTCCCATAGTGCATCCTGGTGCCATCTCTTCCCCAGGTAAGCGATGCACATGCACCTGGCCATCCACATGATGTAAAAGAATACATGTTTCATCAGACCTTCTTCCATTGCTCCATGGTCCAGTTCTGACACTCACGTGCCCATTGTAGGCTCTTTCGGTGGTGGACAGGGGTCAGCATGGGCACTCTGACTGGTCTGCTACGCAGTCCCATACGCAGCAAGCTGCGATGCACTGTGTTCTGACACCTTTCTATCATAGCCAGCATTAACTTTTTCAGCAATTTGTGCTACAGTAGCTCTTCTGTGGGATCGGACCAGACAGGCTAGCCTTCGCTCCCCATGTGCATCAATGAGCCTTGGGCGCCCATGACTCTGTCACCGGTTGTCCTTCCTTGGACCACATTTGGTAGGTACTAACCATTGCATACCGGGAACACCCCACAAGACCTGCCGTTTTGGAGATGCTCTGACCCAGTCATCACAATTTGACCCTTGTCAAAGTCACCCCTGATCCTTACACTTACCCATTTTTCCTGCTTCCAACACATCAACTTCAAGATGCTTCCCAATATATCCCACCCCTTGACAGGTGCCATTGTAACAAGATAATCGATGTTATTCACTTCACCTGTCAGTGGTTTTAATGTTGTGGCTGATCGGTGTATGCGTCTATAGCGTATCATAGCATATCAGTGTCTCCCTAGCCGGAGCACGTACACACTTCGCAGCTTGCCAATCTAAGGGCTTGGTGTGGTAAACAGCCAATGGGCATCATAATACTACATTTTGCTGGTGAATGTTTGAACTGAATATTGGTTATGTTTTGACAATGGACAATTTGGCAGGTTTCTGTGCAAGAGAAGTCTACAGATGGACTGACCGTCTGAAACCACACATTGGGAGCGAACAAAGATGCTGCTGATCTTCTCACCCATCTCTTGTGTGCCTACACAGAGTGCTAGCAGAGATTGAACCCTTTTACCCAAGTGAACTGTGCCCTGGGGCCTCATTTATAAAGGTTTCTACACACAAAAAAGTTGCGTTAACGGGGGTGAAATGTGTGTATGCATCTTTCACCGCAAACGTCAGGATTTATAAAGAAATTCTATGCGGTAAATGGTGCGCACTTCTACACATCCTTTCACCCATGCGTAGAGCTCACCGCAAAGTTTTTCAGACACGGGGATCAGCGACGCCCGATGGGGAGATCACAAAATAAAGCTCAGGCCTCTTAAAAACATATTGTTATGCTTTCACAGGGTTTGTTATCTGAATTCACTTTTATCTGTTAAGTCACAACTTAAAACCTATTTTTATACAAAGGCATTCTCTTAACTCTTATTTTATTGATTATTTTTACCGGGCCGGCGCCAGGGTGAAGTGACTGAGGGGGCTGTTAAAAATGAAATGAGGCCCCTGGTCTGGGAAGAACCGTAGTTATTTTTGAACCCCTTTCCCATTTTTCAAGAATCTAATAAATCTTGTTGGAACATTTGGAGATTTTATTGATTGATTTCACTATTAGGTCTCCTTGAAATTAAGGGACACACCTTGTGGTAGACAATGCAATAAACATTTAAATAATATACAATTATAATTGAACCCTATACTGTATATGGCATTTTAGTAGTAGGCTTATTCTGACTGACTTGACCTCAGGAACTAGGGTTCCCATTATATAGACTTTGGGAACAACTGTACAACTGGAAAAGGTTAAAATACACTTTTATAAGATAGTAGTCACCCTTCCAGGTTGTCTCGTCTAACTTTGGTATTTGATAATTACTTTGTTAGTTTTTGGCAAACTTGTATTCACAGCATCTTGCTTCTGCCGATAATACTATTCATTTATGCTGTGGAAAGGACGTTTTGCAGACAAATGAGCAACAGTTTGTTGTATTGATTCCATAGTGTATTTTTAAAAGATTTTTGTTATTCTGTACACCCTATCAAGTAACTATACTTTTTCCCCCACGAGTAACACATTTTACGTTTTATTTTGAAGACAAAGCCTCCCTACTTCCGATCTTATTCTCGCCCTCTCGAGCTAACTCTTAGCCAATCCATAATAACATAATAACAGCAAATAGATTCTGCCTCTTCTATTCAATCACTTACTGTAAAGGTATTTGTAAAATAACACAAATAGGGTAAAATTTGAGTTTTTAAACGGCATTAACTGAGTTATTATACTCTAAATAGCCCACTTAATATACAAACCTGCTTTGTTTATTTGGATCTCAGGCCTCAGAACATTTTCCAGCAACCTCCGCTGGCGATTCATCTCTACTTCGTATTCTTCTACCGTTTCTTCAATCAGCCCAAATGTCTCTTCAACCGCCGCAGTTAGTCGCTGGTTGACCAACACTCTCAGCATTTGGACTCTGGACATTTGCAGAGAATGAGTGGAAACACAAATTGCAGTAAGTAGCTTGCGTTGTCGTTCATTCTCCTCATTTGAACGGGAAACTTCCTCCTCGTATTCTTCTATCGTTCTTTCAAACAGCCCAAATATCTCTTCAACAGCCGCAGTTAGTCGCTGGTTGACCAACACTCTCAGCATTTGGACTCTGGACATTTTCAGAGAATGACAGGAGAACAGGTCTTTACTACCTGATGTCACAGCTAAACCAGTGTCAAGTCAGCCAGAATTAAAAAAAACACACGTCCGGTTAAAACCTTCAAAATAAACACCTCATTGACGAATATGTGTTCCAACGTTTTTGAGTAATACAAATGACCAAAGCGAAAATAAAGAATATATTTAGGGTCCTCCCTAAATATATTCTTTATTTTCGCTTTGGTCAAAGTCACATACCTTTTCAACCTTTTTATCTGTAGCTAAAAAATAAAAAAAACAGCAGTTTTTTCCAAGATATCATGTCATATCATAGCCATAAAGGCCTATGCAAGATGGCATATATACAGTAGTTTCAGAAAGCATTCAACCCCTTGACCTTTTTTGCATTTTATGGTGTTGGAGTCTGAATTAAAAATGTTTTTTTGTCAACAATCTACTCAAAAGACCCTATAACGACAAAGTGAAAACATATTTTTAGATTTGTTTCTAAAATACAGATTTGTTTGTATTGGTAATGAATTATTAGTATTAAACCCCCTTAGTCAATATTTTGTAGCAGCACCTTTGGCAGTGAATAAAACTTTGGATACATCTGCTTCAGCTTGACACATCTGGATTTTGGGATTTTTTCCCATTCTTCCTTGCAAAAGCTCAGCTTTCTTCAAGTCATTCCACAGATTTGGTGTTGACCTGGTCCAACGAGGTCAACACCAAGACCAAAACAGGCACGAGAACAGTGTACATATCTTTAAAATCAAGGAGTTTCTTAAGGATCAACAGAGAAGTAGATCTATCTGCAGGAGCTCTGTACTATACCCTTCAACCTCCAACTAATTAACTAAGGACCATTACATACTATTGTGGCAGACTGGGGCATCTGCCATGGAGAAACTGTGGGGAGTGGACTACATTCCCCAGCAGGCCACAGTCAGGTCATCTTGCCCTAGCTGAACCATGTCAGCAATCAGCCAGCTGGGAGCTGTGACCAAGACTTAAGATGGAATCTGTAGTCCAAGAGGAGAGAGCAGACATGATCTAGAGAGCAGCCAGGGAGGCTGCTGGAGAAACATAAAATCATAACATGTGACCATGTGCGTGAAATATGGTATGTCTCTGGATTGGTATCATCCACCCCAGTGTCTTGCTCAAGGGCACTTAAGCAGGGCAGATGCTTCTCAACATAGAGGCCATCTAGTTGGTCTCTCTAGGCTACAGTTCTGGTTATATATGGAACACATGAAACAAAATGTGATAAAAGAGTCCCTGTGAAGCAGTTGAGTCATGAACCTTTTTCTTTTATCTAACTATGATTAGTACCCAGGTAAAAAAATGTAGAATCCTAACACCCCATAGAGAACAAATGTTCCTCATCTACACTACCCTTTTTTATACTATGTTTTAATACCATAACAAAATAAAAAATCCTATACTGACATCTCCCCAAAATTCAATGATGGTCGCAATTTGAACTTTGAATCGATACTATCTCTAGTACACAGCAGAGCTTGGTGAAGGAGGGACTGGAAAGAGGGACATTATAAAAGATCTGGATAGAGGTGGAAGTATGTTAGTCAAGCCCGAGACAGCTGAAGAACCCTGAGGAAACAAGTTTTTTTTCTTGATTGCCCATCATGGGTGACACCAAGTTATGTCTGTTACTACTTCTGAGTAGCTACACATTGGCTCGTAAGTTCTTCCTTTACCTATAAGCATCTGCTTTTTAGAACCTAGTGCTCACTGAAGCAGCTACTGCATGTTATTAGGCCCTACTGCCATTACTGACTAAATCATTATTGTATCAGTGTATCTTAAATTTCAATATTCAGATTTATTTATCTGTAATTTTACACAATTTCATTTCATTGTGTGTCTTGAACTTAATGCGTGGTGCTAAGGTTTGTAAAATAACTTCTAAATTATTTAGTTTAGCGTGTTCATTTTCACTGCTGATGGAAAATTCCTTGTATGTGAAAACATACAAGGAAAACTGTTTCTTTTTTAAATGAACGGTGATTTAAAGGGATAGAGCACACAAAATACTTTTGTCCATACCATTACAGGAAACAGGAAAGTAAGAGGTTGTTTCATCAGTAAAATATTTTAGAATTATAGTCAATAATCTCTGCTAACCTTATATTCATCACTTACTTATTACTGATCACTCACTCGATCTTTTGTCACTTTCCAGAGCAAGGCAATGACAATGATGAGCAGACATCAACATGCCTGTGTAAGTTTTTTCTGAGACGGCTATTTACACATTAAATATGCAATCCTAAATCCAAACATAAAGAAAGCCTACCATTGAACACTAATATATGATTTTTTTTTAATGTGTAAATTGATTTACCCTGTTCTTGATAGAGATTGCCAATTTTGTGAAGACTGAGTTTTCAATGTATTTTGAAGCTATAATGGGGTTGTTTTCATTTACATTCTGTATGATAACTGATGAAAACTGATGTAATTAAAATAATTATGGAGTTGGGCATTTTCTTTATGGGGCTCGACACGTATATACACATGTATACCTGGAAATAGGGGAATATGTTGTTGCAAACACACACATTGACCTGAGAACGGATCAATAATGGCTGTGCTAAACTAACAAACACATGACCTGCTTTTTGGAGATAGCAGTAGTTGGTGGACTCTTGCTCCATGGTGTTCAGTACAATGGCTGTTGTTCACCGGTGGGATTGTGATTTAGTCGCCAAAGGGTCCAAAGGTCTGGAGCTGACTGATGATTTGGAAGCCTGACTGTGAACCTAAGAGCGTTGAGAGCTCTGTACGTTAATGTGAGACAAAAGATGAAGATAAAGACAAATTAAATTAGAGGTGTGAATGTGTTGAAAGAGTCTTGCAAATCTTTCAGCGAGTGAAAATGGATTGCAAACAAAAAAAACGATTAAAATTTAAAATATTTTGTTTGCCCTATTAGGAAAATAGAAATGCTATTTTGATTGTAAAGTCATAAGTCTGCAGGGGATCACTTGATTTGAGCTTAGAAAGTATTGTATTTTCCATATGTTACCATTATTCTGTTACAGTGGCAACCAGATTCAAGGCCTATAAAAAATATGTCTACCAGTACACCACAGAGAGCAGAAACGGGGTAGTGGGTACTGCTAACCTCAGGAATGGCCCCAAAGTCACTTGCCAGGTATGTGACTTTGTTTATTTATCCCAATTCCAGTTCTCTTAAATAGAAACCTCTTATCTGAGC